>JBBIGA010093702.1:0-11193 GCA_037576975.1 Alestes dentex | reverse complement strand
ACACATTTAGCTCTAAATGTGTGAAAACTGTGTGAACATTGCACTAAATGATGAAAAAATGACACCTCTAAATTTGTGAAGCTGTTTTTACAAACGGCGCACCATAAGTCCTCCCACTTCTCAGCAGCATTATATCCAGTCATACAGAACCAGGTTCCTCTATTGGATGGGGGAGAACCTCATTGCCAGGCTGATGAAAGCTTCAAAAACATATTGGTAATTGTCGATCAAGAATGCACAACAGCGGATGACTCATTATGACCCAGTGTGAAGAGTCCATTTTCACAAAACACCTCAAGAGTAGGATCTTGTTGTGCTGAACCTCGTTTCGGACTTTCAGAAACTGACACCTGTTTGAAGGGTTTCCGTTACCAAAACACTTCCATAGGCAGTCCCACGTCATTAGTCCTGACACAATTCTGATGTGAAAAATACGTTTAGCACCTCAACTTATCCAACTTTAATCCAAGTCAAACAAAGAGAGGAGAAGAGGAGGGAGAGGGAGGCTTGGCAGCAGGAGAAGGGCCTGATCTCGGAGTGGGATAAATACACATCATAGCAGCTACATCGTTTTTCTAGCAGCTGGGGCGTTCTAAATCAGCCTGGGTCAGCCATCGTATTGTTATGCTTCCCACAGTGATTTCTCTCCCTTTTTTCATGTGGAAAAAGAGAGCAGAAGTTTCATTATCTGAATCTGAGGCCCAGGGAATGGAGCCACCTGAAACTCTTCCAAAGCTGAGGATTGACTGGCATCCGCAGTCACTGAGAGGAACACTCAAAACATCTTACTGGAACTGTTGGAAGGCTCCATTTCTGGTAGCACTAATAGCAACCTGCCACACCCAGCCCTTGAGCCTAGGTTTCAGGATTATCCTGTAGTGAAGGATCAATTCTATTAAATTTAGGGCAATTTATTTATATAGCGCTTTTTACAACCAAGTCATCACGAAGCAGCTTTACAGAATACAGGTCAGAGCCTGTTGTGACTAAGCCAAAGGCGACAGAGGCGAGGAAAATCTCCCTCAGATGGAGAAAGAAACCTCAGAAGGAACTCAAAAGGGCAGCCCATCCTTCTCAGGTTGACCTGGAGAAAAAGAAAAGAAAGTCTTTGTGGGGATAAATAACAAGAGAAGCCTTTCATGAACAAGATTATTGACAGATCTACAGGCCATCTACAGCTAACAGAGTTGGTACCACTAAGTGTTCATAGAGGTAAATTTTGTTGGAAGAGTAACTGAGAGTCTGTAGTTCATAAAAACCAGATCAGGATCTGCTTTAAACAGCAGTTGCCCCTAATTGGGGCAGAGCATGTGTGGAGCTGTGAACTGCAGAAACCAGTTGAGGGCATTTGGGTACGGTGCCCCAGCAATTGCAGGCTCGGGAAGGTGGTGACCAGGGGTCCCATGGTGATCAGTCGGGGTAGACAAATGTGCAGCAGTTCCGCTCAGACAAAGAAAACAGAGAAAAGAGTTAGTTTTGTTTAAATATGCAAAAATATTATCTGTGAGAAGCGCAAGTTAAGACTCCGACATATCTTGCTAAAGCAGTCTAGCTACAAAGGGCAGATCCGAGGAGTATGATGAGACTGAGAGTGAGAGCGCCCTGTGACACCACCGTACACTCAGTCCACTGTCACAAACCTGAGTGAACGTAAGGAGTGGCGGAGCGACAGCACCAGTGTTAAAAATTAAGGCTTGTCAAAAATAAGCCTAAAACAAGTTTCACAAGTGAGGCAAACAACAAGAAGGGACATTTAAGCCTTCAAAGAAGGTCTGATTAAATCTGGGCACTAAAAATCTTATGGTTGTCAATTTTAGCTACAATTATGTTTGTGTCTCAATCAGGATGTTTCTTTCTGTGGTATCTAATCTCAATCCAGTCACTTTCTCATACCTTGCTGATCACTGCTTGTTCCCTGCTTAGATTTAAAAAAAAACAAACAAAAAAAAAAACTGTTAGTGTGTGTCATCTGTTGTGTCAAATGTTACTACTGTTATATGTGTGCGCTGCTCCACTGTGCCTTTTACATTGCCCCTCAGGGACAAATAAAGTTCTTTGAATTTGAATTTGAATTTGAATTATTCAAAATAGTATATGGAGTCAAGTGATGGAGTCAAGTGAGCTTTCCTAATGATCAATGTGCATCATTGTGCATTATCTGGCATAGAAGGACTTGAGTCCTTCTGTGCCAGATTAACCACCAACATTATTAGGAATCAGCCAATCACATATTGATCTGCAGGAGGCATGTCCAGTTTTGTGAGGGAGAATATCACTCTCGGCCTTCTGGAGGTTCCAGATCCATCCCTGACTGTAAGTGGGGTGGTGGTCTAGCCAGTGGGTATGTGTAGTAAATGGTCTAATCAGTAGGTGTGTGTCAGATGGTCTAACCAGTGGGTCTGTGTCAGGTGGTCAACAGCAGCAACTCTATGCCAGGTGTCTTTACTGAAGGAGTCTTCTGTAAAAATGCTGCACACAAGCTTACATAAATATCTTTTACATGCTCATCTTTTACAAACAACACGGAACCACTTGAACACACTCCAAATTCATGGGCTATGTACTAATATACTACTACAATTAGCATAGAGGTGCTGAAAAATAATAATATTTTTAACAAATATAATAATTATAATATTTATAAAGCATGTTTTCAGTTAATTTCAGTGAAACACGGAAGAGATCAAACTAAATTTATTACACTATTACAGTACGCTCTCCTTATTGAGATTCCCAAAAAGTCTATTAGGCAGCTCCAGTTCAAAAACCAAGAAAAGAGAGCACATTACTCCTATTCTTAGGTCCTTGAACTGGCTCCCAGATCAGAATTGACTTCAAAGCATTACTCATTGTGTACAAGTCACTCAATGGTTTGGGTCCTACATACATCTCTGATATGCTTGAAGTATATATTCCTGGTAGGTCTCTTAGATCAGCAGGAGCTGGACAGCTAGTGGTGAGAAGATCTGAAACTAAACATGGTGAAATGGTGTTTAGTCACTATGCAGCTCGCTGCTGGAACAAACTGCCCATCAGTATCGTATCTGCATCAACTGTAAAAAAGCTGCTAAAAACTGCACTATTCTCCTCCGCCTTTTGAATATTTGCCCTCTTATTCTTTTCTTTTATGTATTCTTTTACTTCTTTTATCCTTCCCATTCTATTTTATTCTATTTTATTTTTTATCTATTCTTATTCTTATTTTCTATGTCTGCTAAGCACATTGAATGACTTTTTGGGTATGAAAATGTGCTATATAAATAAACTTGAACTTGAACTTACACAGTCATGTGTACCAGGGTTACTATCTATGTCCTTTCTACAAATCAGATCCCACTAGTGGTACAGTGTTCACAAAAGGTTTAGATTCTGTGTCAAGCAGTTTTTCCATTTATTCATCAAAAACAAGCAAAAATATAAATGACAGGTTGTCTTTGCCAAATAAGACTCACAGTAACTTTTCAGTCAAAATCAAATTGTAATAAAACACCTTCACTGAAGCCAAACAGAGACAACGCACAATTCAGACCATCAACCAGGACAACACCAAGGAGTATTTATTTATATACAAACACATACATACAGACCTTTCTCTGCACAGCATCTACACACACAACAATACTTTCGACGCACACACCATATCCTGTATTTATTTTTTAAATATACTGTAAGGTTAGCTTTTTCACTCAGCTTGATATTTCATCACACTATATTGCACACATCTGCACTTTAAATCATAGTTTTATTTTTTCAGCAAAGTTGAGCAGACTTGTGGACATGGTTTAGGACACAGTATGACTTCCTTTGAGCTGTAAAAATGAACTGAACTTCAGCACTATAGACATCCACTTCTGATGACAATAGGGGCTCTCTTTATGTCTTTTATATTTATCATTTGTCTTTTCCATTTCCAAGTATAGCACTGTGCAAAGACCATACCTCATTTCTGTCTATTTTGCCTTAAATCATCTTTTTGGTGTATACTATTTCACGCATTTCAAATGGTCTTATATTTGGCATATTCAGTGGATTAATTGAAAAAAAGACACAAATGTTTTACTGTGACAGGCTGCAAAACGCCTAAAGATAAAAATACCGTGCCTTGATAAAGGTGCTCCAACCTCTCAGCATTCAGCACCATCAGTATACTAACCACCGGCCTGATCATCTGAAATCATCTGCACCTTTTTCTTCACTGCTTCAGGTTAGATAGCTTTGTTATGCATAGGTCACTATGTGGCTCAACATACAAAAACAGTTATGTGAAACTAGTCAGTACTGCATGTAAATTCTGTTTTTATTCAAATTCCGTCGTCAGTCGTTTCTACTTGGAGTGGTTTGCATGGTTGCATATGTGGCCAGTAAAATGTAATTCTGTGCTTCTTCTTACAGTGATTCAGTGCATCTTCTGAACCTTCTGCAGAATATTCCTGCTTGTTTCAGGGAGTTACGAGTACCAAGAAATTTTGGATGTGGTTTAGGGCACAGTATGACACTATGAGCTGTAAATGAGACCATAATTTTATTATCACTCTCTGAATGTCAGTCGAGGCTGAGAGACATATCTTATAATGGCATTTTTTACAGCTTCTTCACCAGAAGATCCTAATGCTTTAAAGAAAGCTGTCTGTCTCTGCATTTCGATAGCAATCAGCAGTTTTAGAGCAGGGGGTGATTAACCAAGCAACACGTCTGGGTTTGGAAAAAATGGAAAAATAAGACGAGTGTCTGAATAACAGTATGATTTGTATGGAAAAACATCTGTAAGGCTTTTTTATGGGCTAGATTAAGAGTGTTCCTTATCTGCCTGCCAGGGCATTGTTTGGTGCTGCCAGGCTGGCTGTTGTTTCAAGGCCTTAATAAGCTGTTTAGTGTGCACACTCCACTGGCAGCACTGCAGTAAAATGTCTGTAGAAATATTGCACACAAGCTCACATTTATGTTCAAATATCTGTTACATGCTCTACACACAACACGGAACCATTTTTACACGCTAAGGATTCGTATGCAATGTATTAGACTACTAAAATTATGGCACAGGTGTGAAGACTGCTGAAAAATAACAACATTAATAATAATAATAATCATAATAATAAAAATAATAATAATAATTATAATTATAATATTTAGAAAGCATATGTCATTTTAGTTACAAAAAGGCTTAGGAATTTCAGTGAAACACTGGAGAGATAAAAGAAGCTTTATTACACTAACACAGCTGTTCAGCCATGTGTCCGAATCCCACCAGGGTTACTATCTATGTACTTTCTACAGACCAAATCCCACCTATGGCTGTTTTTAAATGGGCTAGAGTGTTCCTTATCTGCCTGCCAGGGCATTGTGTGGTACTGCCAGGCTGGCAGTTGTTTCACTACACACTCCACTGGCAGCACTGCAGTAAAACACCTTGCCTTCACACTCCTAAACAGCATGTTAGCGCCCCAGAGTTTGGAGACGATGTTAATTGGACTACAGCTCTGGCTGGCTGGGGCTGTGCGCTAGGCATTGCTTGGGGATTATCGTTTGACACGTCATTGACTTGGATCCATAAATCTGATTCTGTGGTATATCGCATGGATCTGGCTGGTTGGATATGTTTGTATGCAGGCCACCATTTATTTGGAACTGTGATTGCTTTCTCGAGTCAGGGAACTACCTTGGTGTTCTCATAAAATTAACGCAGAGAATAATGACCTCCAGTCTTAAGTTGGTTACAGTACGGTGCAAAAGTATTGAGCCAACCCTCAATTCTTCATATTTTGCCTCCAACAAAGTAATTGTATTAGTGCGTCAGTTCAAAACTGCAGGGCTTAGGGGGCATGTCCTGCCTCCTTTTTGAAATTATGTGAGATACAGTACAGTGCAAAAATCTTGTGCCACCACTGATTTCTTTCTGCTTTGCTTTGAATGACATTGTTGGGGCAAATATACTGTTTTATACTTAAAAGAGTAGATTAAATGAAAGAAATGGGAACAAATGTTTTACTGTGACAGGCTACAAAGTGTCTAAAGACACATGGTGCATAGATAAAGGCAGCATTTAGCACCACCAGTATACTACTCACTGGCCTGATAAGAATCAGAATCAGAATTGCGTTTATTGGCCAAGTATGTGAGCGAACACGACTGTGATGGAGGAACACAGGACAGATGCAATGACTGCAGTGTAGAACTGGATCAGCAGCTCCTGTGGAACACTGTACTTCCCCAGTTGTCTCAGGAAATACATCTTCTGCTGGGTCTTTTTTAGGATATTGGCCTCCCACTTCAGGTCCTGGGAGATGGTGGTACCCAGGAACCTGAAGGTCTTCACAGTAGACACTGGGCTGTCTGATATGGTGAGGGGGAGCAGTGATGAGGGATGTCTCCTGAAGTCCACTTGAAACTAAATTCATTTCTATGACAATATGCAGACTCATCACCATCCAATGAGTCAAATGATGGTGGTATCGTCTGCAAACTTCAGGAGTTTAACAGCTGAGTTCTTGGAGATGCAGTCATTGGTGTAGAGGAAGAAGAGCAGTGAGGAGAGGACACATCCTTGAGGGGCACCAATACTGAGGGACCGTGTTTCAGACTTGATCTCCCCCAGCCTCAGTTGTTGCCTGTAAACTGGAATAAGACGGACCAGGCAGTGATCAGAATGTCTCAAAGTTGCCTGAGGAACAGAGCAATAGGCATCTTTCAAAGTGGTGTAACAGTGGTCCAGGGTGATGTTGTCCCTGGTGGGCAGTTAATATGCTATCTGTATTTAGGAAGTTTGTGGCTTAGTTTCACTCTGTTAAAGTCCCCAAGGACAATAAGTAGGGAGTTTGGAAAGTTTCTTTCCATGGTGGTGATCTGGTTGGCCAGCGTGCACAGCGTGTCGTTTGCGTTGGCCTGCACGGGAATGTAAACTCCAACCAGGATGAAGGAAGAAAACTTCTGTGGTGCATAAACCAGTTTGCAGTTAATGAAAAAGCTTTCCAGGTTTGGACTGCAGAATTTCTGTAACACTGTGACATCAGTACACCAACCTTCATTAATGTAGAAGCAGATTCCCCTCTGATTTCCCTGAGGGCTCCGTTACGCATGGTGAAGTTGGAAGCCAACCAGGTTTAAGGCAGTCTTGGGGATGTATTCACTGAGCCAGGTTTCAGTGAAGTAAAGGGCAGCAGAATGTGCAAAGTCCTTGTTGGTCCGGTTAAGAGGCAGCAGCTCAACTTTGTTTGGAGGCTCGCCAGGTGGATGGAGGGAAGTGCAGTGTGGAATCCCCGCTGACGTAGTTTCACCTCTGCGTCTCAGCTGAGCCCTGCAGAGATCCGCTGCTCCTCTGACTAAAATCACAAAAAAACTTACAGGGTTTACGCAGAAAAGAATAAAAACAGGTTTGAGATGACTGCCTGATGTTTAGCAGTACATCTCTGGAGAAAGTAATGTGGTCTGATTGACCAAACACAAAGAAAATAAACAAAAACAAAGCAAGCACGAGAGAGCGCAGTACCAAGGCTGCCTTCCACTGTGCCAACTTGCTTATCTTGGTGATCATCTGGAATCATCTTCATCTGTTTATTCACTGGTTCATTCCGTAAATTAGATGGCTATTAATGATTCATTCCTCCCCCCCAACTTGTGCACCCAGTGATTTGTAAGACGGAAACACGCAAGACGCCAAGTGCAGTGCGCACCAATAAGGGGTGGCTCAAGGCTTTTGCATAGTACTGTACAAGCAAGAGTCGTTGTCAAAACAAATTACTGAGGACACATAGAGCCTTAATTTCCAAGATTCTGGGTCTCGACAGAGGCATGTAGTGTGTTCTGTGTTTGTGTGAGGTTTGAGACTGCCATCAGTCAGGCAGAACTATGTGAGATGTGCCTGAAAGCAGCTGTCACATGATATACACACAGGTTTGCTTTCCTTTAGTTTCATTAGTGCTGCTTGTGATTCGCGAGATCTTAATTACTTAAAATAAATGTGTGTGTGAATGTGTTTATGAGTGTGTGTGGGTGAGTGAGAGACTCCAGGAGTCATTACCAAACAGATGATCCCTATTGGACCCTGTCCGCTGCCTGTTGACGGACAGGGTGAAATTTATATTTCATTATGCTGTTTGCTCGTTCTTCTGGAAGCTGTTTTGGTCCATTGCCTGAGTCATTAGCTTCACCTGCTTTGTATAATAAAGAAGATGAGATGGATGAGAATGGTTCAGTCACAGATGCTTGCTGTAGAGCAGGGTGAAGTTACACAGAGAAAAAAAAATAAAGCCTCCCAGCACTCTCGTAATACACCTTTTAAACTGGCTAATTTAATTTCAAGTCCCCTTGGAACACAGAACTGTCTGTTTCATAGCAATAAAATGGCTTTAAACACTCTATCCTCAACCTTAGACCCTGTAACCCAGTCTGTGGGTGCTCACAGGGGTGGCCTGGACATAAATAGATCTATGGATGCACTGTCCTGGGGGCTCACACACAGGAATCGTGTCTCGTTTAGGCGGTAGATCCTTGCTGTAGTGAGTGGCTGATAGCTCTGACTGGGCCTGGGGCACAATGAAGGTGGGGCTGCCGTCAGCTCTCCGCTGGCCCCTGGAAAGCTCGGTCCACTGCTGAACTCGCTACAGACGAAACAGATTAGTGCGGACAAAACACAGACAAAACAGAGCCCACCTGGTCCTTACCCAGGGAACATTTCCAGCAATGGCTCTCCCGCAGCAGTCAGAGTCACAGGTTAAAAAGCGTGCAATTTCACATGACGGAGTGAAGCTGGTTAGATTTCACAGCCTCACTTTTCTTTATGTTCTGAATGTTCCTGGCGGTTGCTTTCAATTACGCAGTCAGGAGATGATCCAGAGCCAAATCACACACTCATAAATCTTTGCTTTAATTCAGCCATCGAGCCCAATACGTCCAGTGTCGTACAGTAGCACAGAAACCGTTCATATCCATAACAAAAGGCCCTGGGGCCTTTGGAGGGATGGGTTGTGGGGGGTGCTGTGCGGGACAATTTTTATGGTTCAGGTCAACAAAGGCTAACAAAATTAAGGACGAAGAATTAGGACTAGAACAGTAGCAGCTGTTCTGAGAGAATCGAATCTCCAAGTGTACATATTGAATCTCCAAGTGTACATATTTGTCTACACTGTTTAACAGCTGTTTAAAAGCTTAGGCAATTTATTTCTCATGGCCAGACCCCCGAACCTCGAGTGCAGAGCTTATGAAGTCAATGCCCAATCCCAGTAGTGCTTGGCTGGTTGAAGATGCCTGAAAATGTGAATTTACCATAACTGTAACTTAACTCCCATCCAAGATTGCAAATTCATGTCTTTATTGGTCAGCAACTGATTTTGCTGACTGCACAGATGGATGACCAAACAGTTTCCTCATTTCCAATATCTTCAAAGATATTTATTTAGAGCCCACAGTTCTCACAATTAGTTGTAAATCGTCTTTTGTATGTTTTCGAGTTGTAGCTGAAGCTTCAGCCAGGTTGGGCTACAAATGCAGGACAAAAGAGAACAATGCAAGAGCACTTTGTCGTCCAATTCAGGCTCATAAATACAGTGTTCAGTGAAGCGCGTCTCCTGTAATGATCTCCTTGGTCCTGCATTTGGAGCTGAACCCGCATGAAGCTTGAGCTGTGCCTCAAAAACACTGCAAAAGAGAATTGTGAAAACGCTTAAGTCTCTGTGAGTTCCATACAAATGTGTACCCTTTGAGATATGAAATGAGTGGGAACTATCACTTGCTGACTAATAAGGACTTTAAGGAAGTTAAGTGATGGTTGGAGTGAAATCACATTTTCAGACATCTTCAACCAGCCAAACACTACTGGGACATGATATTTCATTCATTCTTCACTGGAGCTGCGAGGCTAACAGGTGTTGACGTCTTTTCAGACAGACCCTTTTTTGGTTGGACCAGTGGTGTAACATTGAAGGGACTGTACAGGAGCTAATATAGGAAACTAGCTTCGAGAAATAAAAACCTCAAGGGACATAGCTGGGTATATTGACACCATTTAGATAAGTTCAGCTCTGATCAATTAGTTGTAGCCCAACATTTTTTACTGGTGTTTTGCTTTTAACTGTTCTATTGACATTTGATATGCAGTTTTTTGGTTTATTTGTTTGGGCTTGGTTAACTTATTCAATGTTTTTGCAGAATGTGTGTACAGGGCGAGCAAGCAACATTTTGACAGGAATCTTTAAATAGTGTCTTTCAACCTGTGGGTTGTAGCCCTCTAGTGGAACATGGTGGGGCTGCAAGAGGGCCACCGGTCTTCATTTTTTGCATTTTAATAAAAAGGCTTTTAACACAGAGACTTTTATTATTTTAAATGAGAACAATATTTTTCTTGTGATTGATAAATACATGTAAACATAAAAATGTTGGATAATTTGAGGTGTGTATTATGTAGAAGTTTCATCCAGCTGTTCTCAGAACTGCTTATCCTAATCAAGGTTGGGGGTTGATGCTGGAGCCTATCATAGGACAGAAAAGGGAGAAACACTCTGGACAGGACACTAGTCCATCGCAGAGCACACACACATGGATTATGGGGCAGTTTATCTTTGGACTGTGAGAGGAAACTGGCGCTCTAGGCAGAGGAAGAGGGAGGAACATGCACTCTTACACAGAAAGAACCCTGACCTGGAAATTGAATCCAGGACCTTCTTGCTCAAAATCCTGATTCTTTATGTATAATACCACTCAGAACCACACTGAAGTTCTTGAGGTTGTGACTTGCAAAAGTAATTTGCAATAGAATACTGGGAATAATTATGAAATCACAGGAAACTCTAGGATGCACTAGAACATTATGTGTGATCTCCTATACAGATCTCTCATGCCCAGTTGTGGGAATTACGGGTTTCAGTACTATCCATATTATTATAATCCCCACTGCGACAGATACTGCTTCAAAGCATCATTAGAAGCATAATTCGGTGTTCTTTGTAAATATGTGCTCAGCACAGGTTGCAGATGTTTGCCCAGAGAAATTCCTCTGGTTGGCTTGCTCACTATCTGAGCTAAACTACAAGCAACTTCAGTATTTTCCTCAGAGGGAATGAATCCGACACCCAGTCCATAGTAAAGTCACAGGTAGGGGTGTAATGGTACAGAAAGGTCACAGTTTGGTTCACACTATAGTTCTGACATCACGGTTCGGTACGGTTACGATACAGTGAAGTTAAGTAACAAAAAATTCTAAAG
>JBBIGA010093681.1:0-11195 GCA_037576975.1 Alestes dentex | reverse complement strand
GTGTGTGTGTATGTGTGTGTGTGCGCGCGCGCGCGCACCCTGGGTGGGTCCTTGCCTCGCATCGGCAGACCCCGGGATAGACTCCAGGTACCCGTGGCCCTAGTAAGGATTAAGATGTTACAGTAAATGAGTGAGTGAGTGGTTCTGTTTACTGGTTCCTAAATACCACAGATCTGCAGATCTGCAAGGGCACATGTGACTTATCAGCCAGGACCTGTTTAGGTGAACGTCATCTATGGATTAATATTTAATGCCTCAGTTTTGCATTTTATTCTCATTGTTGCTGTGACATTCTGAATGTTTTCAATATTTGAAATTTCATTGCACTTTTGAACTTCTTTTATTGATTTTCTATGCATTCTTTTATTTGATTACTTCCTGATTGATGAATAGTTTTATAAAAGGGTAAAGCGGCCGCTTATATTCATGTATGAACACACCACAGCACACAGTGTGAACAGTGTGAAATTCTTCTTTACATTTACCCCATTCACCAAGTGAAGCAGCGGGCGGCCAGACACACAGCGCCCGGGAAGTAGAGTGTGGGGACGGTACCTTACTCAAGGGTACCTCAGTGGTGCCACCGGCAGTCCTGGGATTCAATCCCACAGCCTTCTGATAGTATGGGGAAATCCCTAACCACCAGGCCACCAGCTGCCACAGTGAATGACCTTTGTGTGTGATAGTGGCTACATAAATAAACTTGACTTGATTAAAGATATATTTGTCATCCTTTATTTATCTTCATGAAATCGAAATTGGGAATCGTGTAATGAATCAGAATCAGAATCAGAAAGTGATACTGCTCCCAGAGGAAATTGCTCATGTAACGACTGCACAGACACACAGAGATAAGAACAACTTAAAATATGATAATAATGTAATGCGAAGAATCCTCAGTGGCGGTGCTGAGCGGAGTCTGAACGACTGCACTGCTGGGACACTTGAGGACATTCTTGGTTCTAAACTACAGATCCTCCTCACCGCATGAGTCAGAGCGCATACCTGTCATCGGACATTTAGGTCTACGCTACCCTTGCGCTTGCTCCGAGGCAGAGAGACAGAGAGACAGAGCGAGCGAATGAACGAGTAAATGACAGCACTCCAGCCGGGGCCAGAGACGGCGCCGGAGCTGGCAGGCCTGCCTGATGCCAATTTACATGCGTGCAGCGGCCAAGGCCTGTATGTGAGAAACAGAGGCAGAGGGGCACGAGAGTGTGTGCATTACAATCACCGCAGGACAAGAGGAGAATACATCTGAGCCGCCGGCCACATCAGAGCAAAGCCAACAATCCGTGTTTACCGATCGCTCCCTCTCCGCAAAGAGCGGCTGCTCACAGAGCAATGGAAAAGCTTTCAGCCCCAATTAACATCACACACACGCACATGTGACACTGTCTCAACAAACCAAAAGGGTACCTGTGGTTCAGGCTGGCCAGGATTAATTACACTGATTTTACACATTTTCTAAACTTAATTACTGAGATATAAACGGAGTGAGTTTGATGTGAAAAGATTCACTGGACAGAAATGTATAGAATCAGATTTCTTTACAGTGGTGATGAATGGAACCAGGAGTCACAATTCAATTGTACTCAAATGTACCATGTCAAACCACAAATGAACATTTTATGTAGAAAAAGTGTGGAAAAGTGTTTTCTTTGGGTACTATTTTGACCTGCAAGGCCCTGTTTGTACCCCTCCACCCGCAAGAGCAGGCGTTGGCCTTGAGTGACCTGCTGCTGTTTTGCTTGGCACTCGGCCAAGTTAAGGAGACAAACACAGCAAAAGCAGAGAGCAGGAAGACCTGTCCATAAACATCTAAACATATCCACTGCACACACACACACACACACACACAACACCATTATCAATGACAGAAGAAAATCAAATAACTTTGATTTCTTCTGCTACTGTTGAACTTTATCATCTGCCTGTAAAGCACCCTCATTACTATGGAAATGCTCTAAAATGATGTTACTGTTTTTATAAGTATTATTGTTATTATTAACAAACAAATTAGACATTTGCACACAACGCATGCACAACAGGGCTCCATGATAGGTCTGCCAGGACTACGGCTAATACCTTTAAGGTTCACAGGAACACGCAGAATCATACAACTGCGTGTAAAAGAAAAGGAAAACTCCAGCGCTTTTCTCTGCAGGATCGATTATCTCTGACAATTTCGTATTTCCCGGTCCTGGAGAAAACTGCTGACACAAGACGCAGTTAGAACAGACTGCTTCAGCACTTGGTCAAAATCTTTTTTGGGAGGGGATTTCCGCACCAATTCAGTCATTGTTATTTCCACCCGCAATCAAGGGTCCCACAACCACAAGCTGGGAGGGTTAAAGTCACATGACGCACCCCTCCATCTTTCACACGGCTGCTACTGCAACATCACTGGGCGGTTCAACACGCTTGGAGGGGAACATTAACTGACCATTCTGTTCTGTCTCGTGCTGACTAGCATTATGCTGAGTAAGGGGCGGGGGGGGGTCCTCCTACCCACCAAGACGGTGCGAGACCAGTTATGCTCTCTGGGACTGGGCCTTGAAATCATATTTCTCCCGAAGATACAGTCAGTCATTACTTGGAACAATGCTCCCAAACCCAGTCCTGAGTTGGGGAACACATAAATGTCTAGTCCTGCCTAAGCAAGCATCATGCCAGTCTACCGCCTCACTTTACACTTTGTACACTTTACACTTCATTACACTCTAGACTTTCAATACCACCTGCACTGTACCTCTGTTTACTGTCGCAACAGGCACACTAAAGTCCTGGTATTTAATTTGAAAAGATTATTTTCACTCACTCAGTGTTTGTCAATGCTGCTAATGTGCTACATCACACTTACGGTGAAATGTGTGTCATTCTGGAAGGTTTACGTATCACTCACACTATACTGTTACACTGCTGTACTGTCTATTATATTGTCTAAACTTCACGTCATGTTCACACTATACTGTTACACTGCTGTATTGTCTGTTTCCTGTTGTGTCTCTTTTGTACCTGACATTTAGTTCAATGTTGTAACTGCCCCCTGTGAAATATCATATTTATGGTGCAATGCTAGTCACTCCAGAAGCTTTACATCAGGTTCACATTATATTCTTGCATTGTTGTGTTGTCTATTTGTATGTTGCTGTGTGTTGTAGCACTGTCAATGGAGAAACATCTCATCCCTCTATATACATGTTCACGGCTGCTGATGACAATAACCTTAAACCTAAAACCTCAAAAGTAGTCCCACCCTAGTTTGTGTTTTGAGCAGGGATAGCACCAGATTGTGCAGGTCAATGGCTCTCCAGGTCCAGGGTTGGGAAACAGCTTGGAACAGTCAAGAGTACATTTACAGTTACATTTATCTCATCTAAAGTGACTAACTACAGAGGGCAGTCTCCCTGGAGCAACTTGGGGGTCAGGGTCTTGCGCAGGGACCTAGTGGTGGTATGTTGAAGGTAGGATTCAAACCCATGACCTCTTGGTCCAGAGGCAAGTATCCTACCCACTAGGCCCCCACCACCACCACACACATTATAAGCTGCTTCTATTGTGATTTTATGCTAAAAAATAAAGGGACACACATCCAAATGACTTTCCATAGTAATCAACTGTATAAGAAGGTGTACTATTAAGCTGGACTATTCCTTTAAAATGTTCGGTTCTATGACAAAGCATTGATTTTTTGCTTTGTGAAAGAGTCTATTAAGTGGCTTCAAGCAGCATTTTTAAATTCACCATCCACTCTGAGAAAAAAAATCAGCTTGTCCCAGGCAGGTGGACAAGCGTTAATCTCAAACTCTGGACTGCGGTTTGGGCTCTACCTTCCTTTCACACTGAGCTGGGAGCTGTGATTTCCCCGTGCGAGGAGCGAGGAGCCGAATACAAGAGAACCTCCCTAAAGCTGAGTCAGACCTGCCTCAAAGCACAGATAAAAGGCTTGAGGACTCCAGCCAGGCAGAGGATCTGAGACACATGACTTAGTTCACTGGCAAACACACACACTCTTCTCTATACAAGGCTTAGGCTTCAGTCACTCATGAAAATGTAGAAACGTACACACACACACACACACACACAGCTCACTACACTTACAAGGGCATTTCTTTCTCTTTCTCTCCTTAACAAACACGGCCCATTGACCGATACACTTCAGGGCCGCATACACACACACACATACACACACACACACATTTATTTTCCCTATGCCCGAAAAGCACTCTCATACCTGTATGATAGACAGATTACTATTATTGTTATTATTATTATTATCATTATTATTATTATTCATACTACAGGCTTGCGGAACCAAGTGATGCCGAGGATTTGAGACACATGACTTCTCTTTACAAGGCTTAGGCTTCAGTCACTCATGAAAATGTAGGTGGACACACAAACAAACAAACACACACACATACACTTTTCTGGCTATACTTACAAGGGCACTTCTTTCTCTTTCCCTCCTTAACAAACACGGCCCATTGACCGATGTGCCTCAGGGCAGAGAGGCTTGAAGATGGGACACAGTCCACAGAGGCAGACGAGCAGCCATAAGGAGAACATCTGACACATGGGTCCTGCTGCATCTCTGACCTACCGCTATTATGCACGATTTATTACGTCTTTTTAAAAACACAGACTGACAGATTATTTTAAAACACGCCCCTCGAATAAGAGACTATTTTAGTGCATGGTCAGATGGCTTTGCCGCATGAGAAAACCCAAAAGACAGCAAAAGACAGATTCTGCAGAACGATGATAATCTTCTTATTTCTGAATCGCAGGATATAAAGACGCTCCTAAAATAATACTCGCAGCTGCACAATGCGGAGAGAATGTCATTCCGTGATCACGGCACGTCCCGTGACTGCAACACAGGTGATATTTCCGCATGACTTGGTTGAAGGACAGGGGTGCATCACGCTGACAAAATCAAGCGCGTCCCGTTGGGCTGCACGCACGAGTACCTGTCACCTGTCACTCGACTCACAGCACTAATGTGGCATCGTCTGGGTTAGCTGAGCATTTTCAACCTGCACGCTACGGAAACGGCACTGGCCTTTTCAGTGGTGCTCAAGGAACCAGAAACCCTCGATTCTCTCGACTTTGGCTACACCTAAACCGTGCATTTTGCTGTATCATACTGCAGAGACCGGAACTGCCGATATAATTAATGCATGCCACACTGAGCAGGGCTAAAACAAATTCATCAAAATGAACCATGTGTTTTTGCAAATAATAACACTGGCAGTCACACGCTGTTTATAACACCCAAACACACCAAAGCGCAAGGAGTCTTATTCTAATATACAAGGTAGCTTTATAACTATGGTATGGATATAAGGTCTGTGCATCCATATAGGAGAAATAGACAAAAACTGCACCAAACTCTCATTATTGTCTCTGGGGTTGCGTAGTTTTAATAAGGTCATATTGTTGTAATAAGCTGTCTGTGAGTGGGTTCTGCAAGTGCACTGATTGGCTAAGGAATGTGTCCGTCATTGCTGAGGCCACTTTGAGGCCCGTGTCCACCTTTCAGTAAAACCTGCCTCTAAACAACGGTTGACCGGTCGTGCCATCGTGACCAAACAGCAGCTTTACATCTGGAGAACTTTAAATATCCCAAGAGCAACTGTACAAATTGCAAAAAAAGTAAACACAAGAACAGAAGTGTCAGATATATCTGAGAAAAAAAAATACATGTGATGCATCACGCATCAAACTGTTTAAAGCTATTTATTTTAGCTATTTATTTTCTATTCAGTAAGAGACTTTCTGACAGCAAATACACACATTAACATTAGAATATGGATTTGTGAAACTCCATGAGCAGCTCCTGATAATAATCTAATGAAGTATCGATGGAGCTGAATTTGATGAGAACTACAATGTATTATTGGGCATCCATGAGTAGAGGTAAGGTAATGATTAAGCAAACACACTGACATACATAAAATCACTCTAAAATCACAATACGTATATTTTGTCCATATTGTGCAGCTCTAATTCAGTATGGGTATAGATAAAGCATGTTGCTGGAGGGTGGGTGCTGGAGTGTGATAACTGTAAGCTAAAGACACACAGCTCTGACTCTGCACAAAGGACAAAACCCCTCTCTCTCCTCTGCATCCGTGATGTACAGGTCAATTCAGTTTCCAGAACCAATTCTTCTGCCTCACTGAATCCAACATCAGATTCACTGCAGATGCAGATTAAACGTGCAATTCCAAAAGGGTTTCTTAATGTCAGAATGGCTATTTTGTGTTATCGTCTTGAAAGAAAGACTACACTATATGGACAAAAGTAATGGGACACAAATGATTTTCAGGTTTTGGGCTAGGCCCCTTACTTCCAGTGAAGGTTAATCTTAATGCTCCAGCAGACCAAGACATTTTTGGACAACACCATGCTTCCAACTTTGTGGACCCAGTTTGGGGAAGAACCTTTTCTGGTCCAGCATGACTGTGTCCCAGTACACAAAGCGAGCTCCATAAAGACGTGGCAGGATGAGTTCAGTGTGGAAGAACTTGACTGGCCACACAGAGCCCTGACCTCAACCCCATCCAGCACCTTTGGGATGAACTGGAACGGAGATTGTGAGTCAGGCCTTCTCGTCCAACATCAGTGTCTGACCTCATAAATGCTCTACAGAATGAATGGACACAAATTCCCACTGAAACTCCAAAATCTTGTGGAAAGCCTTCCAAGAAGAGTGAAAGCTGTTATAGCTGCAAAGGGGGACCAACTCCATATCAAAGTCTATGAACGCAATGTCATTAAAGTCCCTGTTGGTTTAATGGTCAGGAGTCCCAATACCATTGAGAGCGGCTGGTAGCGAAAGAGAAAGTGTGCTTGTGGGCAAAGCCGAGTATAGCTGCCCTTCCCAGTGGAGTTTCCATAAACACCACAGCTAATGTAGCCAGCCTGGCTTTACAGTGGGCGATATACACTGAATAAGACCTTCAAAGTGGTAAAACACAGTGCAAAACAAACTCTTAACAACTCTCTGTTCACTGCAGCGCAACAAGTGTGTTACCATTTAAACAGTATTGCCTAATAAATAGTTTAAACTGTGTAAAACATGCAAACAACAACTCTTTTTTCGACTTGTGTGTGGAAAGCCTCAGTTCCCCCCATGTGTAAACACTTTATAACATGGTTATAGTGTTATTTTCATGAAGGAGAAGTGCTGGAAGCACCAGGTGAAGTCTGTTTTCCTACTTCCCACAGCTTTGGGCTAGTCTTTCCACGCCCATAATAAATCAATGCCACCCAGCGTCCGTTCGAGACTACGGCTGATGGTGAGTAATGCTTATTTTTACAGAATACTGGTGTACTGTAAAGTGTATTGGAGGCTCTAACAGGGGATACCTGTCTATCCAGATGAGATACACCATATGATTAAAGGTAGGTGTCAGAAAAGAATACCAAAATTTGCTCCTCTTATTCATTCAGAGTAGATGGAGTGAATTATGTAATATATAAAGATTCTGTATAAGGACTTTTAGCATTATTAAATATAGCTGTTTGAATAACTATCATTATGTGTATCACTATGCGTATTATTCTGCTATGATGTGCAACAGTCTACCATATTGTCCAATGTTCTTAACAGGTGCTAAAACATTATCATTATGTGCAATATTTTATTATTATGTGCAATAATCTTACCATGTGCAATATCACTGTTTATGTCAATATTAGTGGTCCAGCTAGCGGCCTAGTGGTTAGAGAGTTCGTCCTGAGATTAGAAGTGAGATAGATACCGTCCCCACACGCTGCTCCCGGGGCGGCCCTCGTTGGTGGCAGACCCCTGCTTCACTTGGTGAATGGGTTAAATGCAGAGAAAGAATTTCACACTGTTCACACTGTGTGCTGTGGTGTGGTGTGGTGTGGTGTGGTGTGGTGTGCTGTGGTGTGGTGTGGTGTGACTGTAAGAGCCCACTATACTTTACTGTAATATTACTGATCAACTACTGATCTCTACTACATGCAGTAACACACTACTTACTACCATTTGTGTTACTAGTAATTCACTTAACTGTAAGTTAGCATAGTGTATTTCATACTGAGTTTTCAGCAGTTTTTATTGGATTTAGTTACATTACATAAGCACTTTCCTCCTGGATCAGTAAAGTTTCTGATTTTGATAACAATGACAAATGAGTTATTCATTCTGTTTACAATTTAAAAACATGCCATAATACTGGGAGAGTCATCCTTTTATGGAAAATAGGAAACTGGAAGTGGGAAGACGTCACATAAGTACTTTCGCCTGGGATCTATTACGTTTCTGATTGTGATAATAATGAAAAACATGTTTCTTACCGAGTTTATAATTTAAAAATATGCCCTACTGCTGGGGGAGTCACACCTTCATGGAACACAGGGAACTGGAAGTGGGAAACCATAACATAAGCACTTTCCTCTGGGAGCAGTAAAGTTTCTGATCACGATTATAAAGAAAAAATGAGTTCCTTATTCCGTTTATGTTAAAAAACACGCAGTAATGCTGTCGTGCCTGTACGGAGTTTCCGAAACTGAAAGTGCGCTGCCCGAGCAGCCAGCCCGGCTCGGAGCGAGCAGGCTGCAGGAGCGGAGCGGGAGAAGTGAACTTACTTGAAGGTGAGGATGCAGAGGGGCCGGTAGGACTTGTGGCTGGTGTTGTCAGCCATCCTCTTGCCCCAGAAGTCGTTGGAGAAGATGCTCCTCAGGTTGGATCCTGGTCTCACGTCTGGGTTGTTCACGATGGCCCACACGTCGTCGTGCACGAACTCCCCTTGCAGGGAGCCGCGGTAGGAGAGCGCGCACACGGCCAGGAGCGCGCCCAGACCCAGCAGCCTGGAGAACCCGGAGAACCCGGAGAACCCGGAGAACCGAGCCCGCGCCCCCCTCGGCCCCCGCCCGCTCCAGGTCATGTCACCCTCCTGGCGCGGGGCACGAGGCGGGACAGCAGCGGACCGGCATCATTCACCATCCTTTGGGTCTCTATCCCCCTCCGGACCGACCTCAGACCAACCGAGGAGCTGAACACAGACTGAGAGAGGAGCAGATAGAACAGAACAGACACCAGCATGGAAACACCTCCCCGCGCATGCGCACTGAGCGAGAGAGCGAGGGGAGGAGAGAGAGAGAGAGAGAGAGAGAGAGAGAGAGGGAGTGGGGCGAGAGAGAGAGTTAGAGGGGGTGAGAGAGGGGCAAGAGAGTGTGTGAGATAAGTAAGAGAGAGAGAGAGTTAGGGAGAGAGGGTTGGGGAGAGAGAGAGCTAGGGAGAGAGGGTGAGATAGGGGCAAGAGCGTGTGTGAGAAAAGTAAGAGAGAGAGAGAGAGAGAGATAGGGAGGGAGGAGAGAGATTTAGGGAGAGACGGGGAGGGGGGCAGGAGAGTGTGAGGGAAGATTTACATACTTTCTGTTTATATATACAGTAACCCTCCGCTTTTTGCAGGGGTTATGTTCCAAGAGCACCCGCATATAGTGAAAAACCGTGTTGTTGTGATGTGGTAAAAATGCCTAAAAATAATTTAAAAATACCTACACTCATTACCCTTAAAGAAAATGTAAAGGTAAACCAGTATTCGTACTGTACAGTTTAAACTGAATTCCCGCAGAGCTAGAATGTAATATTACCCCTGTATAGACTGTAATGTAATTCATGCACATGCATTTTCTTTGGTTTGCGCTGTTGTTTTCTTTGGTATAAGCAGGTAAATACAGTAATAAATTAATTTAATTTACTGTAATAAAAATACAGGGCTTTAACAACCAAACACGAGAACACTCGAGGCGCTCCATGGGGGAAATTCTGGTCTGCAGCTGCGTCAAAGAGCAGCAGCCAATCAGCAGCAAGGATAAATAAATAACGTTCTCGGATTGGCTACTTTCAAATCTCCCGCCTCTTAGTACAGTGGTATGTCACCATCCCAAGACACGCTTTCTTTGTGTTCTCTCGTCAGTACCAAAACATTTATAGTCACTTTTAATATAGAAATGTAGCTGAATTTACGTTAATAATTGTGTTACAAAATGAGTAATTTAGCACTAAAATGCATGAAAAATTATATATTGCCATGAAAAAGCTGTGATGTCCGGGCCTCGTCTGCCACGCCCCCTCGTCCTCGTGCAGGGTTTATGTTTGGGTGCTTAGCAACCCAGTAGGAGGACAAGGGAGCATGGCGGACTAGGTCTGGACATCACAAAAGCAAAATAAATTTGGATGATATCTGCAGTTTACGCATATATATATATATATGGGAGAGAGAGTGAGAGGAGAGAGAGGGGAGAGAGAATGAGAGAAGAGAGAGAGGGGGAGGGGAGAGAGAGAGAGAATAGTGAGTGAGAGAAGAGAGAGAGGGGAGAGAGAGTGAGAGAAGAGACAATGAGAGAAGAGAGAGAGGGGAGAGAGAGTGAGAGAAGAGAGAGAGGGGCGAGTGAGAGAAGAGAGAGAGAGGGGAGAGAGAGTGAGAGAAGGGAGAGAGGAGAGAGTGAGAGAAGAGAGAAAGAGAGGGGAGAGAGAGTGAGAGAGTGAGAGAAGGGAGAGAGGAAAGAGAGAGAGAGGGGAGAGAGAGTGAGAGAAGAGAGAGGGGAGAGTGAGAGAAGAGAGAGGAGAGAGAGTGAGAGAAGAGAGAGGGGAGAGAGTGAGAGAAGAGAGAGGGGAGAGTGAGAGAAGAGAGAGGAGAGAGAGAGTGAGAGAAGAGAGAGGGGAGAGAGTGAGAGAAGAGAGAGAAGGGGAGTGTGAGAGGAGAGAGAAGAGATGATTTCTCAGCGCCTCTGAGACAGAAAATCAATGAAGAGCGGCCCAATATTTCAGACAATGATTGCCAAGTCTGCAGTCTGACCTTTTTGTCAAATGATGATTGCCAGCCATAAATATGGTCCTGTTTTAGAGGCACACAGAATTACTTTTGCATTGGATTTCAGTACATGTTTCATTTTCATGTACAAGATAAATTCATAGTAAATGTAATTCAGTGTTAATGTAATTTAAAAGCACAGTATCTGTTTTATTCATGTCCAAAAATATTTTTGATTGAGAATGTACTGTTTAAATATTAAATGGAAACATTTAAATAGATATTATCAGTGTTTAATAGTATAATCTCCCCCATATTTAGTTTCTCAGGTTTTATCTTTTATAGCTGCAAGTATTGAACTGAACAGCTTTGCCTTAGTTTTTAAGAACTGCTGAC
>JBBIGA010093670.1:0-11195 GCA_037576975.1 Alestes dentex | reverse complement strand
TTACGCCTCGTGGAGTATCTAGATAGGAAAGACCCATCAGATCTCCATCCTGCATAGCTGCTTGGATCTCCATAAGTTAATCTCCCAGCTCACGTAATCTGTAATTGTCTCTGTTTGATATTCTGGGAAAATTCTCTAGTTTCCTGAAGAGAGAACTTTCTACCATTTCCGGTGAGCCGTATGTTTCATGAAGCCTTATCCAGATAAGTCTGAGCCCTTGTTCTGGGTAGTTAATGTGGACAGCTCTGATGCGTTTTGCATGCTCAGCTGACTCACATCCCAGCCATCTTACTAGCAAGTCCATTTCCTCGCTTGGAGAAAGGTTAAGGTCTTTAATAACATTTAAGAACGATGCTCTCCATGCTCTGAAGTTCTCAGGATGATCGTTAAACTGTGTAAGGCCAGTAGACACTAATTCACGTCTTGCAATGGACCTGACCACATCAGACATTTGATTATTTGCGCACAAGTGAGTACTTGGCATTGTTCGAGAATAGTCGTGAGGCACCTGTCTGTCTCTACCCCCCTCTCTCCACTATCTTGACCTGCTGCAACATATGTGTGAGGAGCATCCTTTGGCGGCTGTGGCTATGCCTTACGTCGACTAGGGAGTGTAGGAGGTATACCAATAGACTGAGAAATGGCAGGGTTCTGTATGCTCTCCGCATTAACTGCCTGTAAACTGGATGGTGTGGCATATAAAGCACTCTGGCCTTCCTGCGGCACATAGAATGGAGTAGACTGTGGTTGGTGCTTTCCTGAAATCTTTTTGTCTTTGTTATCATAAAACGGGCCGTCCAGGACTGGCATCTCCGCTTCCTCAACCTTAACTATCTGTGTTGCTATGTAAGCCTGCGTGCGTTCTGCAGCATCCTCTGCAGATAGTTCCGTTAAACTGGATTTCCTTGTGCTTCCTAATTCTGCGGCTGTTTCTAAATCCTCTGCCTTAGCTTGTATAGCAGCAGCTCTCTTCTCCAGCAGTAAAGCCTCTAATGAAGCCTCAAGCTGCGCTTATTGTATTTTTAGCTCGCTTTCTCTTTTAGCAAAAGCTATCTCCGCCTTGGTTGCTTCAGCCTCTGCTCTAGCCATCGCAGCAGCAGTGATTACTTCTGCCGAGCCACGTGAGTGATGCGACAAACATGATGCCTTCGATGCCCAATTCCGTAATCCAGACTTGGAGCTTGGTTTGGACATTGTTGAAAGATGCTCGTGAGCTGGCTTGCTCCCCGCCGTGGAGTCATAAACTGGAAGTTGATCACTAAAGATATTCGTTTTACTGTTCTGCCCTCTGCGTCAAACGCCTTGCTTGACTCGGCAGTCAGATAACGTTTCCCAAAAGACAACAGACGCTGGAAGTAATGTTTATCCTTTACTGTTGCTTATGGAATGACGTAAAACTGCAAACATACAAATTACAGAATAGTAAGTATACAAAAATAGTAATGTGTACACGCACAAGCACAACTGAGACCTTTTATAGACATAAGACTAGCTTCAGCCTCCCTAACCCGTAAAGGCACCACAATCTTTCAGATAAAGAATAAAGTTACATATCTCACATGTAAAATAACATGGATACAGCGTATGTATACGTAACATAAGTCAAATAATAATTGTACAATGTCTACATACCGAATGTGCCTTCAAATCAACTTAAATTGGGGAGCGATAACAGCCGTGACCATGTGCTCTTTGGTATTACTGCTAGACTCACATTCTTGACGTCATCAAACAAGGACACTAACGCTAAGTGTAGTACCAACCTTTGTCCAGAAGATGTCACTAGACTGCAACTTTATACAAGGTTAAATGTGATGATCTCAATAGAACAGCACACCGCTCAAATTTTGTGATGGTTTTCACAGATATTGTGTGTGTGTGTGTGTGTGTGTATGGCAGATCCCCCCCTCAGCTGATGGTCAGTAAAGTTTTCTCTACGCGATATGGCAGCAGCAATGCAGGAAGCACTAACACGTAAGTACCTTGGGTCATCTCATGTCTGATCACTGGGCATCAGCAGCTCCCATCACAGAACTTTGAGATAATGAAAATAAAATAAACAAGTGAGTAAATACACATGTCAAATTAACTGTTTGAGCACTTTGTGAAGTGTGGTTCACCATTTGCACGGCAGTTTGGTCCAAGACTGGGTTAAATCCAATGTCCAGGACACCAGCTACACCCACTTATCCAGCATTTCCTCTGAAGACAGTGGTATTAATAAGTAGTTGCCCCCCAGTTTGCTGGATAACAAACGACATGCACAAATTGGATAGTGCTCCGTTGACACAGAAAGCAGTTCCATTGCTCCAGATGCCAATGCTGTAGGGCTTTATACACAACTGCTTGCTGCCTGGCAGGGTGAGTTTAGGCTTCTGTCTCCTGCTCCAAACCATCTCTTAATCTGTGCTTTTCAATGAAGATTGTAAGTAAACTCACTTAAAAACCAGTAGGGATAACTGGCACTAAAATTATTCAGAAATTAAGAAAAACTCTTCTGTGAGTAGACTTGTCTAAACTTTTGTTAGCATGGTATATCAGCACATTATATAAAACAATTTACAAAACTCTTATCAAATAGTTGGTGGCTCTCTTCAGCTATCTGCCTTAAGATGACTGGATAGGTTGGCCCTTATTCTTTATTTTTCACTTGTGGGGAGCCATCTGAGTGTTGTCACATTTAATTAGATCATGTTTATGCTTCTTCCTCTCTTCTGTTTTTGCTTTTTAGTCTGCAAGACAGTTTTGAGTCAATCAATCAGACCTGTACAAGCCATACCAGTAGCATAGGTAAGACACATGCACAGACATTCTCTTTCAAGTGTGTTGAACTATCTAGCAATATTTGAAAAGATGTGGTAGTGCTCCACGTGTCTCGGTGGAAGCACATGCTAACCTTCACCCTTGCAGTAGCATCCTGCAATAGAGGGAGGAGTAACCTGCAGGTGAATTCAGGTGAAGGAGAATGCTTAAAAATGACCATCTCAATGAATAAGCAGTGATTAGTAGGCCATTTTTATGATGATGCATTTTACATTTTCCAAAATTGCCTCTCTTACAGTAAGAAACAGAGTGGACATATGTAGCTACATAGATCTGCCACACCATTAAAACCACTGAGAGGTGGAGTGAATAAAATTAATTATCTCACTACAATGGCACCTGTCAAGGGGTGGGATATGATAGGCGGCAAGTGAACAGTCAGTTCTTAATGTGTCAGAAGCAGGAAAATTGGGCAAAAGATTTATACACGGACCAAATTGTGATGCCTTGTCAACTGGGTCAGAGCATCTCCAAAACTGCCGAGGCACATCGGAAATGAAGGTTATCTTGTCTGGCTAGAACAGAAAAGTATCAGAACACACTGCACCACAGCTTGCTGCACATGGGTCTGCATGGTCACAGATTTTCACAGAGCCCATGCTGACCCCTTTCCACCCACTGTGTGTGTGCAAGAGAAAGAGGGAGAGAGAGAGATAAAAGAATATAGTTTTAACAGTGTTATTGATGAGTGGTTTAAAAGTTAAATCAATGCACAAACCTGACACAGCTGTATACAAACAGCTGCACGTGTGAAGCAGGTCATGACTGAATCAGAAGAATAAGAATAGAACAATACTAAAAAACCTAAATGGCTTTTCCTTTTTCAGGACTTTGGAATGATGTTTCCCTGGGTTACCCCCTAGGCCTCGTCCCTCAGCTTTTTGTCTGAAGTGCATCTTTGTTTGCAGGTGTCTGTCCAGTGTTGATGCAGCGTGAACATAAGATTCATGAGCTGCACTCAGACAAGCACACACTTGCTTTAGTTGATACTATACTGAAAATTCTTTCTTTTAGGGACACAGACTAACACATTAAACTCGGTAGTGCCACTGTGTCTCTCTCATTATAGATGTGTGTTTGTATGAGTTGGAGGTGTAACTGTAAGAGAGACAGCGTTGTAGGTAGGAGTAAGCTAAAGGACTGTAGGGGCTGCTCATGTTTTATCCCCACACACAACTGAGAGTGTCGGCTAGAACACTACTTAAGCCAAGATGGTGAAGCGGAGTGCATGCAGGAGTCAGAAAATGACGAGACCAGAGGATGAGGTATAGCTGGCTTATATTGGTCACAAGTGCACATCAAAGTAGGTTCAGGGTTCACAGGCTGTCGTATCTGCTTCGTGTTTGCTCTTTATGCGTGCTGCGTGTGGCCCTAGGTGTGTGTGTGTGGTTTTTACAACAGAGAAAGGGAAATACAAATCCATTCAGTGTTGCAAAGGAACTGAAATTACACAATAAACATATAAATCACTCTACTCACGAGCTAATCTGCTAACAGTAGCTCAGACAGGTAACGCTACATGCTACGTGCTATGCACAGTAGAAGTTACAGCCCCACATTACGTAAATAGTCCACTAGTTATGAACAAACACTTCTAGTACAAACATAACATGACTTAAAGTGCTAGAAGATCAACCTACATTGCTCATTTTACGCACACGGGCACGGACCAACACAAAATGGCTCTTAACAGTTCTCTGGTGAGGAGACGGCAGGAGAAGGGGTGCTACTTGCTCTCGTAGTGCAGTGCGGTCACGCTGATGACGTCATCACCGCGCGACAACCGTTTCAGAACAAAAGCGCCTCAGGAGAATAAAGGGGGAACTATACTGTCATACAACATAACAGATTTACATAAAGGGCAAATGTGCACAGAACATTTGCACCCAAGAAAAGGCTATATCCCCAAAGTCTAAGGAGGACGACTGTCGTCACCAGCTGGAAGGGCTGGCAGGATCACCAACCGTGCAACAGGTCTGGTGTAGGTGCTGTCCTTGACCTTCATGTCCGATGACTGGATGTGACCATCAGGACTGGGGTGGGCCTTGACGATGCGCCCGATAGGCCACATAGTGTGAGGTAGTTGAGGGTCCACAATCATCGCCACAGAACCCTCTGTGACATCAGCTGTGGAGGACTGCCATTTCTGTCTGAGCTGCAACGCCGGTAGGTAGAGTCTGACGAAACGAGCCCAGAAGTGGTCCGCCAGCACTTGCGCATGCCTCCACCTTCGTTGACTGAGATGCTCGTCCTTAGTGTAGACAAATTGTGGCAGGGACCCGCCAGACCGCCCCATCAGCAGACAGGCGGGGGTCACCGCATCAGGATCGCTGATATCTGAGGGAACGTAGCCCAGCAGCTTAGAGTTGAGGATGGCTTCCAATTCGAAGAGGACGGTGCGGAGGACCTCCTCCTGAAGGGGCTGTGTTCTGACAGTGGTACGCAGGGCAGCCTTCACGGATCAGATCTCCCGCTCCCACACTCTGCCGAAGTGAGGGGCTGCTGGAGGATTGAAGTGGAAGTGGATCTTGTGGGAGGCTAGGAGCGACTGAAGGTCGGCAGACATCACTGTGAACGCCTCCCCGCAACTCCTTATCTCCTGCTCTGAAGTTGGTTCCCTGGTCTGAATAGAGCTCAGCAGGGGCCCCTTAACGGGCGATGAACCTCCGCAAAGCCAGAAGAAAGGAGTCAGCATCGACAGAGGTGAGGATGTCCAGGTGAACAGCTCTGGTTGTGAGGCACTTAAATATAATCGCTTTCCAGCAATGGCACTCAGTCCTCTGGAACTACTGCCTCCCGGCCCCGCAAGATCCAATATGACCGCCAGATCTCCGCAAAGACACACTCTGGTCCAGGATGTTTCAGGCGACTGTCGAAGTCCTGGGTGAGCAGGCGGAGTTCTTCAGGAAAGCTGTGCTGTTGGGCCTTTCGGAGTAGGATTGTCTCTGCTTGGCGATAGTCTGTCGCACTGGTGCATCCATCCCTCGTGGCCGCCCCATGTAGCTCCTGTGCTGTGGCCTGTAGTAGCCCCCTCCAAGTACTGATTGAGCTCTGCGTCAACTTGCCCCTCATTTGTGGTTGTCACGCCACAGAACGTTAGCTTGCGAAGCTCAGAGGGATCTGGAGGTTCTCCCGGGGCACCTGTAGGATCTGCTGGCCACTGGTCTGGATGCAGGAGGAGAAACGGAGGCCCCTGACTCCATTGGTTGGGTCTGACGAGGTCCTGCAATTTCTTGCCACGAGTAAGGTCGTTGGCAGGGTTCTGAGCAGAGTCAACATACCGCCATGTGTGCTGTTGAGTGACGTCTCAAATCTCGGCCACACGGATGCCGACAAAGACTTTGAATCGGCAGGACTCTGATTTCAGCCAGGCCAACGCGGTTGTGGAATCTGTCCACATGACTGTTTTCTCTGATGAGATCTCCGCACAGCTCTAGCCTGGGCATAGAGTGCAGATGCCTTGGGGCCACTCTGGATCGGGCCATTACGAAGGCCAAGTGTGGCGTGCCATCCCGGCTGACTGTCCTGAGATAGGCCATTGCTCCGTAGGCTAACTCGGACACATCACAGAATATGTGAAGCTCTCTCTTGGTGGCTCTTGCGCCCTTAGATAGGTATGGGCGACTAAGACTGACTTGTGGGAGAAGCTGCAGCTCTTCTTCCCAATCCCTCCGCTGGAGGAGGTGTTGGCAACTGGGGATCATCCAAGCCTCTGTGCGTGTCCCACAGGTATCTCACTAACATCTTCGCTCTGGTGGTGTAGGGCAGGATGAAGCCCAAAGGGTCGTACTGACTGGCGAGCACTTTGTAGATGTCACGCATTGTGGGCTCATCATAGTGGGTAGGGCGACACTTGTGTCCTAGGACGTCGCCAGCTGAGGCCCAGTGTCGACTCAGGACCATCCATCTTGTCTTGTGCAAACCAGAGGTTGGCATGTTTGGACCTGAGCTCTTCGGGAAGGTGACTGATCACCTCGGGTGCATTGCTGGCCCACTGACGAAGCACGAAGCCAGCTGAGGACCGGAGGACTCTTAACCTGTCCACAAGGTCTCTCGCTGCGATGGGGGTTGGAAAGCTCTGGAGACAATTGTCCATGTAGAAGCTTCTCTCAACCGAATTCCTCACCTCATCTCCTGGCTGACTGTTCTCTCTCATGAGGTGCTGCAAGGTGAACACAGCACAACATGGGCTACAAGTGGTACCGAAAGGCAGTACCTGCCACTCGTACACGGCAGGGGGGTCTTGTTGCTGCAGGTCGCGCCACACTAAGCGCAGGAGAGAGCGGTCTTTAGGGAGCAGATGAACTTGGTGGAACATGCCCTTTATGTCTCCACTCACTGCCACTTTATGCTCACGGAATCTGAGAAGGACTCCCAGTAGCGATGCTCCTAGGGTTGGCCCAGGTAAAAGGTGTTCTTTGAGATTCTGACCACAATACTGGAACGAGCAGTTGAATACAAGTCGGTACTTGTCATTGTGACCAACGAGGTGGTGAGGAATATACCATGCTTCCTCCCCCCTGGTGACTTCTGATGGGTCCAGCTTGACAACAGACCCAGCTTGTATCAATTTTTCAATCTCTGCTTGATACACTCTGGCCCTCTCAGGATCTCTTCGCACTCTCCTCTCAACTCCCCTCAGGTTCGGCAGAACAGCATCAGGCGTGGCTCGAAGGCAGGGCATGTCTTTGTGTCGCAACAAGGGGGTGGCAAAGTGCAATATGCCATCAATATGCCTACTGTTCTAGTAGTCTTGTCCTCTAGCAGGTGGAGAGCTAGGTTGTCTTGCCTGGAACGGGTCACCACCTTGCTGCTTCTGAGGGGTATGATGTCTGCTCACCACAGTTTCTCAACATGTTTCATTAGCTCATTCACCTGAGGTGGACTGGTGAGCTGGCTCATGTCACTGGAGGGACCCTGGAGGGCCCAGCCCAACCGGGTGTGGACTACCTGTCAGATTGTGCATAAAGGTAAGGGTTCAGGGATTCCTAGGAGACCCAGCTGCTTAGCAGCAGCGGGCAACAACATCGTTCTCTCTGACCCATCGTCCAGTACAGCGTAGGTATCTAGAGTGCGGCCAGCATGGTGCAGGAACACTGGGACAACTTTCAGCAGTACTCTGCTGCCCTCCATTGGTCGATCAAGGTACAGCACCTCAGTCGAACTCGTGCCGCCACCTGGAGACGGAGCCGCTGCTCAGGTTGAGCCTCTCTGGGTTCCTGAGTTGACATCATGCAGAGCCTGTAGGTGGCGGCCTTGGCACAGGTTGCAGAGCTTCTTAAAGTTGCATTGTGCAGTCTGGTGTGAGCGAGCGCAACGCCAGCATCTCCTATTACTCTTTATTCATTCAGTTAGCTGGTCTTTGGTGAGCTTACTGATGGCAGGACACTGGCTCAGATGATGCTCTCTGTTCTCGCAGAAGGCACAATAAGGTGTTGTCTTGGCTTGAGTTGGGGGGTCGCTTACAGCTTTGACTTCCCTGGGTCTACTGTCTGTTCCATGCAACACAGTGACCAGCGGCTTCCCATAACGGGTAGTAGACTTCCCGCTGTGGGGCTCGTCTTTCATTCCTTTAAGGGACAGCTGGCCATCAATGTCTTGACACCAAGCTTCATACTTTAGCCACTGGCATAGGTCGTGCAATGTGTACCTAGGTTTAGACTGACTGAACATACATCGATGAAAGTCAGCTCGCGATTCTGGTGGTAGTTTGCCAAGTAGGCATGTAACGTGAGAACCGCACTGCAGCTCCACCTCACCATCAGGTCCCAGGGTCTTCAACATCCCCACTAATGACTGGATCTGAAGAGAGAAGGCAGCTGCATCTCCACGTCTAACATCAGGTGAGTCCATCACTGCAGCGATTCTTTTGAGGGCTAACTGGTGCAGTTGTCCACTATGGTGTCCGTGAAGGGTGTCTGCGGATGTAGGCATCAGCTATCAGTTTGGCCTCCTCAAACTTTAGATGGTATATCAAGACTTGATACTTAAACATTTCGGGGCTATCAACAGGTAACAAGTTCTCTAGAGCAATCTTGAGGTGAGCGAACTCACCAGGATCTCGATGAAAGAGGCTGGGTATGGTAGGACGGGGACCTCGATAGGCTGAATCTACCCCGGTGCTCTGATATGATGGCCTGGAGTACTCTGGTGTCTGCCTGGGTGTTGGACCCATCACTGGCGAAGGAGGGAAAGCAGAAGGATTATGAGGCATGGTATAAGGCGTGGAAGGGAACTTGGTTGGAGCTAGGTGCAAACTAGACCATGGAGGACGCTGCAGCAGTGTAACGGGAGGACCCTCACTGTAACTAGGATAAGCAGGCTCGAAAGGTGCACCAACTAGGGGAACTAATGGTGGCTGGCCTGATGACAACCGATCCTGCTGGGCTGATAGAGTCTCCCTCTTCACTAACTGCAGTTCACTCATTAGTCTATCGAGGTGTTCAATCACATGCTGATTACTGGGGGTTGACACATCTTCCTTTCTACTGTGCCTGCATTGAGGCCAGGTGCCTCATGTACTGGCTGGAGGCTACATGCTAATGGCTACATGTTCACCAGCTGTAGCATCTCTGCACGAACCGTTCACAGTGGCGAGGCTGCTGACATGCACTGCTGATACTGCATTCTCTCCAACTCGGCGTCATTGGGTGTGGCATGCGCTCGTGTCTGACTCCATGCATGATGAGGGGTAAGGTAATGATTTAACTTTTCTGGTTCTCTCTCACGTTCATGCCAGTGAGCATCAAGGCCCCTATAATCTGCATCGAAGTCTCCATAAGGGAGAGGAGGGCACTCATGGCGTCGGGGGTGTGCACCGAGTGCTTCAACATCTTCAGGGTCCATTTCGATTGAGTGCGAGGTTTATCCGGCTCGAAGGACCAGCAAGTGTAGGAGAGACAGCATTGTAGGTAGGAGTAAGCTAAAGGACTGTAGGGGCTGCTCGTGTTTTATCCCCATACACAACCGACACAAGTAGTGTCGGCCAGAACACTACTTAAGCCAAGATGGTGAAGCGGAGTGCATGCAGGAGTCAGACAATGATGAGACCAGAGGATGAGGTATAACTGGCTTGTATTGGTCACAAGTGCCCATCAGAGCAGGTTTAGGGTTTACAGGCTGTCGTATCTCCTTCTATATGTGTGCTGCGTGTGGCCCTAGGTGTGTGTGTGTGGTTTCTACAACAGAGAAAGGGAAATACAAATCCATTCAGTGTTGCAAAGGAACTGAAATGACACAATAAACATATAAATCACTCTACTCACGAGCTAATCTGCTAACAGTAGCTCAGACAGGTAACGCTACATGCTACATGCTATGCACAGTAGAAGTTACAGCCCCACATTACGTAAATAGTCCACTATTTATGAACAAACACTTCTAGTACAAACTTAACATGACTTAAAGTGCTAGAAGATCAACCTACATAGCTCATTTTAGGCACACGGGCACGGACCAACACAAAATGACTCTTAACAGTTCTCTGGTGAGGAGATGGCAGTAGAAGGGGTGCTACTTGCTCTCGTAGCGCAGCGCAGTTGCGCTGATGACGTCATCACTGCGCGACAACCGTTTCAGAACAAAAGCGCCTCAGGAGAATAAAGGGGGAACTATACTGTCATACAACATAACAGATTTACATAAAGGGCAAACGTCCATAGTCTTTTCTACAGTAACAGTTAGCTTGCATGCTCTTTGAGGGAACATGCTCTATAACATCTGAAGCACTGGTGATGCATTTGCACTTGTATGTGCTTTTCTGTGTGTGTTTCAGTACTCCCAAGGATCCTTAAAAAATGTAACCATTAAATGGTTATTGACCATAAACCACAGGGATAAAATGTTATTTTTTCACATTATTAGTCCAAAAGGCAAAAGAAAAAGTTGCTAAACTGTACAACTGTGTTTATGCCATATTTGAGTATGTGTTTATTGTGAGGTGGAAATGGTAATTTTACTTGATAAGGCATTTAAAAGCATGGCATTTGGTGCAGCAACAATGTGTTTGTGTCCTTATTTCATTAATTTATTTTCCTCTAGCCCACAGTAATCCTGTAGACATGCCAGGCAGAGGACACAGTGAGGACGGGGACAGTGGCATTGCCCGTTCAGGTACACACAAGCACAAACATTTAAATGGACCTGTATCACTACACACATTCCTACCTGGGCATAGTTATTTTAATATGCATTGAAAATGGTGTCAGGAAACAAAACATTACATCATGACTGTCACAGTACCGGTCAGCGACCACTAGAGGTCGCTGCATTCCTAGAGACTTTCCACGCCCCAGCGGAAGCTGGTTAATCTAAGGACTCTGTCTGGGGTATATTAGGGAGCCCCCGGTCTGTATCAGGTGTCTTGCATTAAT
>JBBIGA010093610.1:0-11198 GCA_037576975.1 Alestes dentex | reverse complement strand
AGCTTGACTTCTGACAGAGGATGCAGATTCTGTCGACAGTACAGATGACAGTGAGGATGATATTATGTGTGTATCATTGGAAGATACTGTAGAGGTCTCGTTTTGTTTTGGCACAGATGAAGAAGAGGTACTTGTAGATGTCGCAAAAAAATTATTTTGAGTGTAGCTCTGTATTATAATGTCCAAACAAAACAAAACAAAAAAAGAGAGAGCGACAAATCAGGGTGCTGGTAAATTTTTGACAGGACATCATCATACACTTCCTTTACCAGTGCTCACAGATAACACTTTTACTATAAATGCATTTACTATAAATAAACATTTACATTTACTATAAATGAACAAACCTGAATTACATCTACAGTACTTCAAATCATAGTTTAGAATTATAACAACATCCAAGCAAGCTGACATGACATTAAAGACATACCACTCGCTCAGTAAAGAGTGCTGGCCATCTGTTCTAGAATTCAGCAATGAAAGGTCAATCTTCTACCACCTTGTGCCTCCGTAGAGCAAATGTTCTGTCCATCAGCCCCTTGATAACCTAATTGTTGTTTCTTTTGGTCACGTCTGATAGTAGTGTAATCCTTTGATTTTCAAGTGTTTCTTTTGTTTAACCCACTGGGTAATCTGGACAGTAATTTACCTCAGCTTTTCTCAGTTTCTTCACTTGGTTATGACTTCCAGATCATTTTCGCTTACGGGAATTGATGTTCAGCTCAGAACATCTTATGTTTCTCCATTTTGTTCTGTAGTTTGCCATCTTATCTTTTAAACAAATTTTCCAGCCATAGTAGCCACTCACAGAGCCCTTTTCTTTTAGGCATGGATGCTTCAAGATCTGCACCTGAAGGGTATGCCTTGAACTTTATTATTTCTGAGGCTACACCATCCAAACTGTCAGACTTTAGCTTGGAACTGGGACTCATGACAGTACCATCAGTTTGATAAGCAAGTTGAGCTTTTTGCACTTGTATTTCTGCATCAAAACTAAACTGTGGTATTGGGAAAGTATCGGGCCAAGCTTGACTTCTGACAGAGGATGCAGATTCTGTCGACAGTACAGATGACAGTGAGGATGATATTATGTGTGTATCATTGGAAGATACTGTAGAGGTCTCGTTTTGTTTTGGCACAGATGAAGAAGAGGTACTTGTAGATGTCGGCAAAAATATTATTTTGAGTGTAGCTCTGTATTATAAGTCCGAAGTTAAACTGAGGTTGACAAATTCATTAAAATCCAGACCTTTGAGCTGAAACACACCAAGTTGTGTTTGGATTTCTTTTTTAAGGTCATTCAATGAGTCTTGTATACCGGTTGGGAGATTTAACCTTTCACAATTATTTTCTCCTAAGATTACTAGGAGATAGTTGACTTTACTAGAAACCATTTAAGTTTTTACACAAGGTAAAACTAAATAGCCTTTGTTGAAGTAACATAGAACCTAAGATTCCATGTAGTTATATGTTAATTCAACTAGGGCTGTTTACTTTCACCTTCAGTAAAAATTTAAGTGGCTTAAAGCAACAGGTTTCCACACAATTTTTTAGTAAGTTCAACCATTGGGTTAAAGGGATAACTCACCCAAAAATGAAAATGTGCTCACCCTTAAGTGGTTCCAAACATTTATGAGTTTCTCTCTTCTATTGAACACAAAAGAAAACATTTTAAAGAAAGCTGAATACCTGTAACCACTGACCAGGCTGTGGATTAAAGTGAATAATATTGTATATAATGTTAAATTTCTTTACACGGACCAATTCGCTTTACTAGACCTCAGTGTGTCATCAGGAGCCATGGATATTTGAGTTGGTACCAATTCAAAGGCCCTGAGGTGTTCTCGATACCATGCATACATATTTTTGGCAATGAAAGCCAGTTTGTCTTCGATTATACAAATCTGAGAAATTTCTGCAAATTCTGGAAGGCCACAAAGAGATCCGTGGGCATTTATCATGCTATTTTGGTACATAATGCCATCACAAAAGACATTTTGTGCAACATTGACAGTGGTCATACCAGGATACCTAGAATAAAGGCAATGTATGACGTTCTCTTTCATGACCTCAACAGTAATAGCAGAGACACGTGTGACCTGTAAGGTATTGTTTTCAGGGCTGGGTATGTGGTGGTTATATCCAAGCATCAATTAGTGTTTACTTGCCAAAGTAATTTGTGTGCCTAACTACTAGTTTAAAGTAGCTATATTTTGCCTCGAAAAGCAAGGTCCAAAGAAAAATTAAAGGACCAAAGCAGCAAATCATTTCTGGATAGGGTTCCAGGAAGTGATGCTTTGAAAGCAGTTGTTTAAGAGGGAACAGCTCCTGATCTTTCTGACGGTGTTCAGAGATCTTGCATTCCAAAAATGCAATGGTCTCATCTGTGTGAGCTGAAGAAACAACCAGTTCGACAATATCCTTCAAGTCTAAAATCAAAAGCCACACAGGTTCATCTGCAGGTACCAAATGCCCAATAATGAATGGCAGTAATCTTAAAAGACACCAATTCTCATGTGCATTGCCACCAACTGATTTTTGTTTGCAAATGTCTGTGGCACCAACTGAGGTCGATTTGTTTTATCACCTCACTTGTATGGAAAATTATGGATGAGTTCATTGAGCCCATCAAGAGACAAAATCTTCTTTGAAATATGTGTAGTAAAGCACTCTGCTAGTTCAACTGGTACTATGCCTTCAAAAAGATCATGAGCCAAATCAGGAGGATAGCCTGTTGTAACATTAAAGTAGCTAAGGGTTTCACTGAAGGGGGTGGCACGGTGGTGCAGGGGTTAGTGCTGTTGCCTCACAGCAAGAAGGTCCTGGGTTTGACTCCCGAGTTGGGCGCAGGGTCTTTCTGTGTGGAGTTTGCATGTTCTCCCTGTGACCGTGTGGGTTTCCTCCGGAAACTCCCGTTTCCTCCCACCGCCAAAAACATGCATGTATTGGGGATAGGCCAATTGAGTACACTAAATTGTCCCTAGATGTGAGTGTGAATGGTTGTCTGTCTCTGTATGTGGCCCTGCGACATGCTGGCGACTGTCCAGGGTGTACCCCGCCTTCGCCCGTAGTAACTGGGATGGGCTCCAGTCTCTCCCCCCCCCCCCCCGATGAAGGGGTAGAAAATGGATGGATGGGTTTCACTGAAAACACAGGTTTTTTTTACACCCATGACATTTACCTCTTTCTCTGTAGCAAGTTTCACATGTCCTTGGTGCTCTTCTGCACTCCGAAGTTTGAATTCACCTCCCTTCACTTCAGTGGTCTGAGAATTTGCACGAGAAGCTGTACAAAATCAACAACAGTACTCACCTGAAAGTTCTCAATGAATCCAGCCATGGGATATGCGGAAAGATTATCAGCCACAACACATTGTACCGTTCCTTTAAGGAATGTTCCATGTTGTTGGACATACACACCTTGCTGTTCCAAAGTTTGGAGATCTTGCAAAAGAGGTTGCAAGATTTTCTCAAATCCATATGTCCTCATGTCTTCTGTTTTGCATAAAACTGCAAGAAAAATTGAAGACAATGTTGACTGAAACACTGGTGGTACATTACCCAAAATCCAGTAGACTGCACATAACTTGTGCTTTTTCCTTGATGTCCCTAGAGGGTTGCAGATTTCAAAGTCATCAAACTATAAGCACACAGAAATCCTCAGCTCCTCTGAGTAGAAATCATTTGCTTTAAAATGCAAACCATCCTGAACTGACCTATACTCTTGAGCATCACTTTATTGTTGAGAACTGTGACTTTCAACCATTTTGTGAAGCCAGTCATTCTGGCACAGCAGATTCTGTAAAGACTTCAGTATTGTAACATACTGAAAAGTTCTGTTTCCCTTGGCTTCAAGAACATACTCTACAGGGTCTACAGTAAAAAAAAAAATTACCCGGTAATCTTGTTTGCGCTTAAATGCAGAAGCTAGTGGACCACCATGCTTTATAGCAGAGAGTAAAAGGTTGGCTTTACTTAAAGATGTAACCAGGTCTTTGACTAGTATTGCATCATTGTCAATTATGTGCCTTTGTATGAGGTCTACAATAATTCTGTGAGACAAAGGGAGAAAAGCATCACTAAGTAAATAATGCAAGTCCCCACACAACTCATCTACAGCTGAGCCTGGAACATGGTAGTAATTTTCCAGCTTTAACAGCAAGGAAGCAGATTTAAGCTCTACCAACTTTGGCAGGTTCTCTGGAACCTCTTCTGTATCAGTAGAAGAGGAATCATCTTCTAACACAGATGTTTCAGTTTTTATTTGAAGGAGGGTTATTAGATGTTTCTCTAACCTCTTGTGTTTTCACTATTCCTTCCTTAAAGTCTTTTACTTAAACCTGACAATGCTTTTGGCTCTTATGTGATTTGAATGTACCATACACGTTTGCTTTAAATGAGCAGTCCTTAAACATACAACTAACTGTCTCATGACTGCACAAGTGATTATTTATATGGAGAAAATAATCATTTACTGAAGGAATGTCAGTAACAGCACAAACATGACAATTATTCACTGTAGTTTGACTAGAATTTTGATTTTGAGGTAGCCGCTCATTATCATGTGATCTGGATAAGTGGGACCGCAGTGCGTTCCAAGTTTTAAAAGTGCATAGACAGTTAGAATATGCACATGGATATTTGTGTTTGTGGCCATAATGTCCATGTACCAACCTGAAGTGCTTTCAAAGCTTTGATCTGGAGGCCTGAGACGATCCACAATCTCTGCACAGCCACATACAGGACTACAGGCTGCAAGGAAGAAAAAGAATGCGTCACCAAAGAATAACAACAAAATATGAAAAACTGCGAACTACTAAACTTAAGTAAAAATGTGACAAACAAGCTTACATTAAATAGCTAGATGTCATCTTAATTAAATGTCAAATATGCTTATTGCCATGTGTTTTTTGGGGGGTTTATCAGGCTTGAATAATAAAATGAGATATTAAATAAAAATGTGCCAACACCTTTTAAGATTATTAATTAAGTTATTAAAACTGACATTAGAACGTGATAAAACTGTTGTACAAGCACAAAATAATCAGTTAAAATGGAGAAACCATTCCTTACTAGCAATTTAATGTCATTTACAACTTTATTTTGGGTGATGTAATATACATAAAAGTTCAACAAGTATAAAATTTCACATTAATGCACAAAACAAAAATGTATTTAACTATAGTGTGAAAGAAGACATGAGTCATATGGCAACTTTGTGATACTATACACAACAAGGTATTACAAGTGAGTAATGATTCAAATGTTGGGCAGGTGGTCAGGAAATAAACTCCTGTGTTGACTTTTTTTGCAAGTGAATTACACAGGCACAGGGACCAAAGAGAAAGGTCTGATTGATGAAAAAGTTGATTGAACTTGAGTGTCAACTCAGACCAATAAATAAATAAATGATCTGTGTCGGCCCAAATAGCACGTCGGCCCACCAGGAAAATGCCACACCCTGGCTGACTTGAGGGAGATTTGCCAGTCTTTTGTCAATGTAAATGACAACAGAAAGCACATTTTGGAGCCTTTATCTGAACTCCTGAGCAGGAAAGGCTGGTTTGTCTAGTTATTTCCCTAAACCAAAGATTGCATGTCACAACTGTGAAGTGGTATCTGTAACTGTGGCTTTTATTTTCACAATCAGACCTGCTGTTTGTTTACTCTCTGCTCATCAAGCTGATTTCTCCATGAGAAAGGAGAACCAGTCCTATTATGTTCAGTGCAGACCCTTACTATTGGACATATGGAAAACTGTTTTGAATTTGTAGTTCAGAAAGATAAACATTAAGCAAAGACTCGGTATGTATGTTACTCATGGATATCATTTATTTAGGATAAGTGTGAGAAGGGTTTGAGTGTGAAATTCATTATTTGATCTCTGCAGTGAAATTGGCTTCATTCTAGCAGAACGGCTCCAGCACGGCACCGTTTGATGTGTCCTTACAGAGACTGACCATCGATGTTGCATCTTCTGGTGTTGTGCACCATGACCCAGTAACCCCCCAACCGCCCGTGACATAGAAAGCAGTGCACCCCCCCCCCATTCAAAATGCTTCAGGTGCCCATGAGTGAAGTTGAGGGCTACCCTGTCACGCAATAAGTGACATCATGGGAGTTTGCGCGGGGAGGAGGATGGCTGAGACGAGGGAAGGAAGTGTCGTACAGGCGGTTGGTGGCATCTGGACTGGGAAAGGTCAGGAGTATGTAAGGGGAAGTTATGTTTCAGGAAGTGGATGCGAATGGAGGAAGAAACAAGCGGGAGTTGTGGACCATGGATGGCAGCTAGGGGTAAAAAGTGAAAGATAAATGCTGGGACAAATTACAGAGATGAATTGGTTGTGGTGTGGCTAACTCTGGTATGGGTGGAAGTTACAGGAGAGGCAGTTACAGCATCAAGTGTCCTGTACTGTCACGTATGTAAGAGAGTGTCGCGTGACAACGCTTTGACTGTCGCGTAGTGGCACGGAACAATGTCTTGTGCTGCACGACAGTGGCATGTTACAGCCCCTAGTGGTACATGACAGTCATTACAACTTAGTCGCGTAGTGGCACGGGACAGTGTCTTGTGCTGCACGAAAGTGGCACGTCACAGCCCCTAGTGGTACATGAGAGTCATTACAATTGGTTTACTCTGCGCGACTGTGCCGCGCTACAGCCCCTAGTGGCGCATGACAGTCATTACAATTGGTTTACTCTACGTGATAGTGTCGCGCTACAGCCCCTAGTGGTACATGACAGTCATTACAAATTATTTTACATTACATTATAAATAAAATAATACAAATGTTTTGCAATTCCTATCACAAATGTATTTAACTTAATACATATGTGTTTACAATATAATAATTTGGTTATTGAGAGGAGTTAAGCTATCTCCAGCCTCTCTCAAATATATTCAGAAAGAAAGATGTTGTGCTTTAGTTTATACTGCTTTTGAACTATTATCCAACATGAAATCTGCACTTACTGTATGTCTTTCACGCTTTGCAAGGATTAGGGTGCCAAAAGTATTTTTGGTACGTAATTTAAAAAATCTTAAATTAAAAATATTATTGTTCACAATGTATTTTTTTAGTACAAATGTTAAATATTAATTAAACACATGAATTTACAAAGTTATACACAATAATAAAATAACAAAAATATAATAAAATGACAATAACAAAATGGTTTCTTTCAAGGTTTCAATTACAGTATACAGTATAATTGATTACAGTATAATATTTCCTGAGGCAAGTGATATTTCTCCTTTGTATCTGGATAATCCTTCAGTGATCATCAGAATGAACACTGCCACCACTGCCATTCACATATTTAGACATTTAATATGACTGCAAGTTCTTACAGCATGTGCACAACATTACACCTGGGATCATGACATCAAACATGAAGTCCAGCATTTCAGAGTCCTCAGTCAGCTTCAGGCTTTTTTTATTTTCTCAGACAGTTTTCTTGTCTAGATGGCAGGTAATGAGAAACAGTTAAGCAGTTGGACTCGTGACCGGAAGGTCATCAGTCCTGCTTCTGCTGTGAGTTGTTTCTACACAGATGGGTTAAATGCAGAGGCCACATTTTGCTGTGTGTGCACTCTGGTTGCATATCCTGATACATATTATATGGGATAAAGTTACAATGCTTTTCAAGACAAAAGACTTTTTCTTACATTAACTTGGGCAGTGTCATAAAATTTTTCAGAAGTCTTTAAACACAGTATTTTTGGTGTATTGGTACTTTCAAACATTACCTTCAAACTCCACTCAAGAGTGTGGTCAGAGATGGTACGCTGTCTATACTAATCACGCCACTGAGCAACAAAGACAAAAGAAGGGAATACTTTCATCTAAACAATAAAACAGACAATGTATAATACTTTATATAACATACAGAGGACTTATATATATAGATAGGGAGCGGTTCAGGAAAACACAAAACAAAAGAAAAATATACACACACACACACACACATACACACACACACACACACACACACACATATATATATATATATATATCCTATACACACACACACACACACACGTATATATAGATAGAAAGAGAGAGACAGTATTATATAATATATATAATACTATTATATAGTATTATATATATTATATATACATGTATATACATACATACATGTTTACGTACAGAGAGAGAGAGCGAGAGAGCAAGAGAGAGATGTATGTGTAAGTGTATAATTTGTTATGTGTACATACGTTTTGTTGACCTTGGGCAAGTTGTGCAACTATTGACAATCTATATGACCGTACTAGTCAATTAATTATGTCAAATTTACTCTTTAAGCATTTAGGCAATACTTTTATATGAAAAAAGTTATTACTGACTACATGGACAGGCCCCCTGAAGCATCTCGCTTTATGTTTTCATAGCAAATATCACAAAGTAAGTCAATAAATAGACAGAAAACTAGTGCTAAGAGTATGTTCAGACCAGTGGCTTAATTTCTAAGACAATACCACTCCATTAATTTTCATATGTATGTACAGCTCAAAACATAAAAAGTTTCCCTTTCCTTACTTTACTTTTTATTTAGAGGAAATCAATTGTAATGACTAACATGTACCACAAGGGGATGTAGTGCGGCACTGTCACGCAGAGTAAACCAAGTTGTAATGACTGTATGTACCACTAGGGGCTGTAATGTGCCACTGTCGTGCAGCACAAGACACTCGCTGCGTCCGAAATCGCATACTTCCCTACTATATAGTATGCGAAAAACAGTATGCGAGGCAGGTAGTATGTCCAAATTCATAGTATTCGAAAAACAGTAGGCGAGAAGTATCCGGATGACCTACTGCTTCCGGCCAAATTCTGTAGTAGGCATTCGATGGACACTTCACTATCCCATAAGGCAGCGGGAGAGGCGGCGCCATATTGGAAAAAAGGCGGAAAACAGAGACGCGGCTCTTTCAGGAAAATGTTGTTCATTGTGGTTAAATTACACTGTTGTGACGACACATGACACGTGACATCAACACAGCAGATGTAGTATGTCCGAATTCCATTTATACTACCCTCATTCATACTATATAGAACGTACTGTTTTAACGGTAGAGCAGTACGTTCAAATTCAAATGTAGTGCCTACTCTACTCAAGTAGTATGCGATTTCGGACGCAGCAACTGTCCCGTGCCACTACGCGACCAAGTTGTAATGACTGTCATGTACCACTAGGGGCTGTAACGTGCCACTGTCGTGCAGCACAAGATACTGGCCCGTGCCACTACGCGACAGTCAAAGCGTTGTCACGCGACACTCTCTTACGTGCGTGACAGTGTCACGTAATAACGTAACAGTACAGGACAGTCGATGCTGTAACCGCTGCTGAGTTACAGGCACAGGCCAAGGAAAGCAGTAATAGCTTCAGACGCCAGCTCAGCTTTGATCAGCATCCAAAACTTCAGCTTGCGCCTACAACTTCCGCCTTGAAAAGTCAGGATCAAGGCAGGATATTGTATTTGAAATAATACAAGTTGCAAACAGTTTGCTAAAATCACGCATTAAGATAACTCTGGTATGGGAACCAGCTCATATAAGAGTGGTGGGAAATGAGTTAGCAGATAAATGTGCTAAGCAAGCAGCTGGAAATTCTAACATAAACATAGAAGTCCATTACAGTAAAGCAGAAATCAAAAGTATGGTTAAAAATATTGTAAATAACAAACATTATCGGATGATGGGCAGACTGGAAGACAGTACTATAAACAAAGTGGGGAAGAGCAGGAATATGAACAGAAGTGAGGAGGAGGAGGATGTACCCTCAAGAATGAGGTCTGGACTCACAAGATGAAATCATACTTTGTTAATAATGAAGACGCATGCTGATGGCGATTGTGAAGTCTGTGGTAGTCCAGAGTCCATAGAACATGTTATTCAACACTGTCCTAAATATCAGGATTACAGGCAAAGATTCATCTCACAACTGCAAAGAAAACAGATCAGGTTTAACTTACAGGACATTCTACAAAGAAGCTCAGGTGAAATCTGATTTAACTGTGTGTTTAGTTTCCTGAGGAATGCAGGATTAATTATCCATCCTATTGTGTTAATTTAGGCTTAACACTCTTTTGGTCGGTTTCTCAGACAGGGATTAAGACTAGTCTCGGACTACCTTTACTTTTCAATGGAAAATCCTGATTCACAGCACTACGTAATACAGGACTAGACTTAATCCCTGTCCAGGAAACCGACCCACGGCGTTCCCGTCACTTTTGACCGGGACCATGTTAGTTGATTATAAAACCATGATAATATAAATATTACTACCTAATGTTGTGTTGGAACTTTCTACTAACTCAAATTTATGTGAACAGGTTTTGAACTTCCATTTCCTATTTATGGCTTGTAGGCCTCGTTCACATAAGATCATACAACTCATTAAAAAAAAAATATTACAGAGAGATTATTTTGACTGTAACACATATTAAGATGAAACATTTTGTACCGCTTATCACAGAGAACCTCATTTCAATGTTTACAGAGGACACTGTTTTTAAAACATTTACATTTTCTTAAAAAATGGCACAAAATCACATCTGTCATGTTCAAAAGTGACCGTTTGATTTATTTAGTAAAGAGAAAGGACAAAGTGTTTTGTGGTTGCTAAGGTATAAAATGTGGTTGCTATGGTGTCGGAGTGGGTTGCTATGTAGTTTTTAGGTGGTTGCTGTGTGTGGGAGGTTGTTGCTAAGGAGTCTCTAGATGGTTGTTATCGGATACAATGTGCTTGCTCAGGAGTTTCTAGATGGTTATCAGATACAATATGGTTGCTAAGTAGTTTTTTTATGTGGTTGCCATGGTTTAGAAGGTGGTTGCTAAGTAGTTTCTAGGCAGTTGCTGCGTGTAGGAGGTTGTAAGTGGCTCAGGAGTCTCTAGATGGTTGTTATCGGATACAATGTGGTTGCTAAGTAGTTTATAGGCAGTTGCTATGGTGAATTTCCTCCGGGATCAATAAAGTTTTCTAATTCTGATTCTGATATACAAAATGGTTGCTAGGGTGTAGGATTTGGTTGCTAAGTAGTTTCTAGGCAGCTTCTATTCGTCGGAGGTGCTAAAGAGTTCCTGGATTTTTGCTAGTATATAAATTGGTTGCTGAAGTGTTGCTAGGAGCTTGCTGTGGTGTAGGAGGTGGTTGCTAAGCAGTTTCTCAGCAGTTGCTATGGTGTTGGAGGTG
>JBBIGA010093569.1:0-11199 GCA_037576975.1 Alestes dentex | reverse complement strand
GAGAGAGAGAGAGCAGTCTCTGCTGGGACAGCTGTATATCCCTGTTCGCTGAGCTGTAGTGTAGATCAAAGGTGCAATGGAGAGTGTGTTGAAGACTGTACTCCAACACACACTGGACCCTGTGTGTGTCACTGTGTATGGTGAAGCCCCAGCACGTATAGTCTTTCTAACACATGCCTGGAACAACGTGATAAAAAGAAAACAGGAAACACCAACTGTTATCATATGGGTAGCAGAACTGACATACTAGAGATGAGGTGCACAGCTCCAGTGGAAGAGGCTGTTGTCCAGCATTGTGTGGTATTTTTCCTGCGCCAGCACCCCTGATTCAACATACTTGTTAATTGCCAGTTTTAGTAGGTGTGTTAGTAGGGGAACTTCCAAACTAGTCACACTGACCCTCCAGGACCTAAGCCCTGCACTTTTTTTTAAGTTTATTTTAAACGCGACAGATGAGGTGATAGGAACTGTTTGAATGTTGTTGTCTCTTTAATTTTATAATTTTACTTCTACGGTATGTTGAACTAGACAGGTTGAGTGGTAATAACACCATAGTTCTCAATTACCAAACATAAAAAGCAAAATAAGCTTAACCAAGCCTTTTAATAATGAAACCAAGCCTTTTAATCACACAAATCGGTTTTGTGTGGGGAAGAAACACCTTAAAAATGTTCTTCAAGGGTTCTTTAGTAAGGACAGTGGTTTTAGAGAGAACCAACTCAGTGGAATAATTTAAAGGACCGTTTGAATGCTGGTTTGAAAGTGGTTCTTTTTCTGGTTAAATGGTCCTTCTCTATGATGGAGAACATCATGTAAATAGTTCTATTTAAAATGGGTTCTTTAGAGCACTAGAAGGCTTCACCTGTTGTTACAAGTCAAAGGACACATTTAGAGCTATATAGAACCCTTTTGCTAAAACTGCTTTGTTGCTTAATAGAAATGACCAATTTGGCACCATGAAAGTTAAAAGTAGGGCTACAGAGAAAAAAGTAAGAACACACTCTAAAATAATATAAGATTCTTAAAATATGGAATTGGTATAGAAGCATTATGTTACGTGTAGGTTCTTTGAACTTCCATAGAGCATTTAACCGTCCACTGAAAGGCTCTTTAAGGAACCAAATGTGGTTCTTCACTCCAGAGAACCCTTTCTGGGCAGCTTCATTTTAAGAAGTGTACGCCCACACATGAGCAGCTCAACCTAACATGTTTCACCCAGCAGACACTGAGATAAGAAAGTAGGTTAGGCAAGGCAGTGGAGCCTTTTAGGCCACAGAGAACGCATTGTGTTGTGCCTAAATGGACCAAATTACATTAAAAGTTTGGAGAAAGTGAGAAGTTGCCGTATGGGCCATTGATTCAGATGATCCTGTGAATGGCTCAGAGTAAAATTCACCCCTCAGAGAATCTCAGCTGGTGTCTGAGTGCTTGCGCATGTGTATGTAACACAGCGAGAAAGATTTTACTGTTTTCTTATTGTGTGTGTGTAATGCACAAGTGCACACCTTATCTACCTCCACCCCTTTGCCCTGGATGATAGCTTTCTGAATCAGTCTGCCTGTGAACTGGTACCACCCTGAGATTGTTCAGGCATGCTTCTGTTCCTCTTTTGTTCCTCGCATTCAGTGAAGATTATATCATCGCTGTCAGCTCTAAACCTACATTCACGTGCTTTTAAGTTTACAGTGTTTTTCCACCTTCTTTAAAGTTTACCTTTTGGGCCCTCAAGGTTTTGTGGTTGCAGTAGTGATGTGTATAAGTTAGTGTGATGAAGCTTGAGATAAAATCTGGCACTTGAGATGAACTGAAACCGTTTCAAACTGCGCGTGGTCCTGTGCGTTATTGGTAATTTAGCTCTATGGCTATTGATATGATCCTTTAAAGGGAGTGGCAGCAGCGTGCCACTGCTGTGATTACTCTTTTTTGGCTGCAGCCTTTCTGTCCATTACAGCTCATCCGTTTGCCATATCGCTGCTGTACAGATTGACTTACTCACCTTGACTGCTCTGAACACGTCTCTAATACGGCTGTCACTGCCTCAGGCAGAAACAGTATATCAACAAGTCAACACAGCGACCTGATCTGAATAGCCTTGGCTGTGTGCACACTGCAGTACCCTCTTTAACAAGTACAGACCAGCCTGACTCTTTTCTGCAACGTTAGTGTTGCAGTGGGCAATTTGACTGTATGTGTGTGTAATTGTAATGTCAGAGTAAATTTTTTTTGAGTACACCACGGTTATGGCCAGTAGTTTTACAGCTGCTAGGGATGCACCACTATGGAAATTGTGGGCCATTGCTGATATCTGATATTTTCATATTTGCTGATGAAATGCAGAAATTGAAACTACATCTACCTGAACAATTCAATATATTTTAGTATTCTCATGATATTTTGAGCAAATATGCAATGCAGAAATTTATGACAGTATGTGTTGTAATTGTGACAAATATCATATATGTGCTGCATCGTGATATTGTGATTTTGCGATACATTGTTACACGCCCAGCTGATACTGATATGTTTCTGATATTATCGTGTATACTGTACAACATCGTACAACATCTATGGTATCATAAAGCAAAAAGATTTAGAGCAATTATAGAACTTATTACCAGCAAAAACTGTTTTAACCACATGTAACAAGTACCTGACTGAATTTTGTCTCTTCCAACCTACAATTGTTTCATCAACAAAAGCATTGTGATTTTTTGCCATATTAGTCTTATATTAGTTTTACCCATACTGAATATTAAGTCTACAAAATAAACCATGGCACAATAAACCCAGATGCACCGACAGCACCATGTTTCTTTCTTCAGACTTTTGAACCCGTCTGTCAGCCTCATCCTCTGAGGATTAACTCATCTTGGGGACATCCAAAAGATCTGAATTTATTCCAGTAAGAAAAGCTGATCTGCAATACAAAGTGACAAGTCCCATGTGTCATCTCATCTGGTAGATGTTATTTCAGCTAAATGGTTTCTTCAGCACACAAGGGAGGCTTCTTAAAAATGCGACAATGCAATGGCGCCTGCTTAGAATAGCAAGCATCTTGTTTTTCCCCTTCTCAGATACCAATCAGTGTGTGTGGCAAATGATTGGGAGGCATTTCTTTGTCATCGGTGAGCGAGTGTGTGTCATCTAAAGACAGGCCTGCTCCAGCTGCCTCCAGGCCTTCACTGCCACGCAGCAAGAAAGAGAAATTTTCTTGCTCTCCTACTTCGCTTTGTACTTCATTAATACTTTTTTTTTCCTGGGTTTAGTGTGATCTTAACAGAACATCCCAACATTTTTACCCCAGCCTTTATCTGCTGCATCTGTAGCATTATGTTGATTTCAACGCACTTCCTCTGAAAGAACTGAGAACGTGTTGACTAGCAATGCTTTTTGTCTTCTATTATAGATGTGTTTCAGGTCAGTGGGTCTATGGTAGTCATTCAGTACAACACAGATGGGGCAGATAGAGGTCAGATTTAAAATGGTGGAGCCTTAAACTGTAATCTGACTGTTTCTTGAACTTTATTTCCATATTCAAAATGTTTATGAGAAGGCCTAGAATTGCCTTTATACAAGTACATTCAGTACTTTTCTCTTATACACCCTAACTACAGGCTGTGCACCAGCTGTACAGACTCTTGGTGAAGAGGGTGTTTCTTCGTAGCATTTCTTTTTTTATAGTATACTGTGTAGGCTCTTGATAACGCTTTAACTGCTTTCTCTTCTGTAGTCAGCATGGTCTGTTCCAGAGACAAAGGAAGTTTTTGTTTTTCAGCCCATTATACTGTACTGCTATTCTAGTTGCTGTGGAGCTGGGACTATGAAACTCTAAGCCACTAGTTTGACAATAGCAAACAATCACAAGTAGTTAAGGAGTTTTAATTCCAGCTGACATGCAAAGACATTCAGACCTGATGAAATTTCACTTTGTAAATGGTTAGTGATAAATCTGCTCTAAACCAGAAGTCTGAAAGTGCTTCTGACGCTGCTGAAACTACACTTGCTGTATATTTATCCCTCAAATACTTCTCTCTAAGTAGAAGCAAAATTTACAAGAATGCTTGAAATTCTGGCAAACAGCTACTGGAGAATTTCTGATGGATGGTTCAGTGGTTTTTAATGAATGCTACTGGATTGGAAATTAAAACTGTATTTACCCTGAATAGGAACAGTTTATTTTATTTTGTTGGAACAGAGTATCACAAAGTAGTTAGGCCAACCACAGGATCAAAACCGAAATGACATCTCAATCGGGTGTATTGATCTGTTTTGTTGAGTGTGAATCTTTTCTTCTTTGTGTATGTACGTGCTTTCCCTCAGTATCTGGTCCCGGCCGTATGTGGTGACACCGCTTTGCTGAAAGAAGCTCCTGTGTTTACAGGGCGGTGGACATAGTTCTGTATAGAATTACCAGCTGAGTAACCCTGGTCATATGTGTGGAGTTAAATGCAGGCAGGTGCATACCCAGGTACACTGTATATGCTGTGCTCAGGCTTTTGAGTTCAGAAGTGGACGACACTGGAGAAACAGTGGGCTCCTGGATTATTGATGAGGAAGCACCTTTGTTGGTTGAACCCAGCAGAAATATAATAGACCAACAGAATAGTAAGTTCCTCAGACAACTGACCTATCCACGCTCCACCAATACATTCTTTTATAGCAACTGTTGCTAAAGGATGGACAAGAATTAAAGGACACTGGCAATAAACACACTGAGGAGAAATTCTAGTCCATGGTGTTTAGAGCTGCTACACAACCTGAATCTCCAGTTTAAAGAGCTATTATGTATGTTTTAGCTAACCAGAATTAGCAAAAAAAAAACACTACATCTGATTTGTCTTTAGTGTGATGGTATATGTGATTATGAAATAAATCTTTTTTAAAAATTGTTTTTTATTGGTTTGAATGGGATTTCCTATAAATCTGGCATCCTCACAGTCTTTACCATGGAGGAATGCATTTGTGGGCAGAGCAAAAATACATCAATTGTATTCCCTTGGGCATTAACAGATACCTCTGTACAGAGTCAATACATATTTGCTGCTGTTATGAATATGCAATAGCTTGTCATACATTTGAGATTAGATGATATGTTTATTCTGGGGATTGTTTTTCACAATAAATTGATCATCTGATATCTATGCATCAAAGCTGGTGATTAAGCTCCAGTGTAATACCCTAGAGCTTGTTGTCTGTCATCTCTGTAGTGGAGCCCCTCTATTTATTAGCCTGTAGGCCTGGCAGATTGATTGTGTAAGGCAATTCTTCTGTTACTGTAGCCAGTCGTGTCCTTCAGCCATGCACTGGCTCTGTGCATGGCTCTGGGAATCAGCTCTGGCTAGCCCTGTATTTAGATGAGTGTTTCTACTGTGTACTGTAGAGGTTCATTGTAGGCAAATGCATGGTTCTTTGAATTTTAAAATATTTTTCTGATCTTGACGGAATGTGTTTGTGACTAAGAACAAAGAATTTTTTAGTCATACAAGAGTATGTAATAATTTTAGGCATTTGATAAAGTGGTACACAAAACCATCTATCTAGGCAATTTATCTAGGCAATAAGCATTTATTTGTCCAAAAAGCAACACTAATATGGGTAATATGATGAAATTCATTGTAATCATGATGAATTATATCTCATATAGTCATGGATGTAGAACACAGATCAATCGCAGGATTCTCTATTAAGAGAGCTTAATTAGCCATGTTTAATTGCGTTTAGCCCAATGTAGTGTGTGGAATGTTAATAAAAAGGATCGTGTTTTGTCGCATTGTTTTTTTAAATGTGGCACTGCTGTTTTTTGTCTCTTCCAGCTTTTCATGTCAGAAAGTAAACATGTCACAACAGCAAACAATCACAAGTAGTTAAAGAGTTTTAATTCCAGCTGACATGCAAAGACATTCAGACCTGATGAAATTTCACTTTGTAAATGGTTAGTGATAAATCTGCTCTAAACCAGAAGTCTGAAAGTGCTTCTGACACTGCTGAAACTGCACTTGCTGTATATTCAGCATGGTCTGTTTGCTAAGTAGAAGCAAAATTGTGTTTTGTCGCATTATTTTTTTAAATGTGCCACTGCTGTTTTTTCTCTCTTTCAGCTTTTCATGTCAGAAAGTAAATGCTGTCATATTGTAAATATTTGTGACTTATTTTTGCCAGATTGTCCACCAATTTACAGCTACTATGTCAAACGCACATTGGTTTATCAGTCCTTGATTAAGATAAATCAGGAGTGCTGGTAATGTAACTGTTTAAATGCATGCAGTAGCTGGAGAGCACCATAAAAGCCAGAAGCCAAAATTTTAAAACAAACTTTTTAAAACAATTTCAAAATTTTCAAACCAATTAAGTTGTGTCTATAACTGTCAACTTCCTAAAAATTCCCCAGGCACACAGTATCTTCAAAACTGAGAGGCTGAAGGCTAACACGTGCTTCCTTTGAGTCTCTGTAATGCCGCTACATGATTTTTTGTACTGCTGGCAATTGAGCATCATTGGACAGCTCAGTGCAGTTGGAGAAGAGCAGTAACTGCCAATTCTGCCACCAGTTCTGGGTGTGAGAGAGGGCCATTCTATCCACCCACAAAGTAAAGCTAATTGTGCTCTCCTTGCCAAGGATGGCTGTGACATCAACAGGGATCTCCTGATGATAAATCCAGTGCTTAAATAGCTGTCTTAGATTTTTACACTGAACTGTATTTAGTAGTTTTCACCTTTAGTACAGATTATTTGTCCTAAATGTATTTTTGTAGATATGGTTTTAGATAGCAATATTGATTTTGTCCTAATTTTCTAGCCCTATTTATATATTTGAATGCTTCTCCTAACTGTGGAAGTATTTTAATAGCGCATCATTTTAATGGCGCATCATTGAAGATTTTCCTATATTGTATATTTGAATTTGTGATTCCCAGTGGGAGCTGAAAATGTTCTTCCATAGAATAAGTCAGATACTTATCTGGCTTACACTTTGTTCTCCCACTTAGTAAGATTAATCGGTTCTATTTTTGTGGATCTCTCATAATGTGCAGCAAATGGTCCTACTCGTACTCGTACCTGAAACTGTAGTGCAGAAGTGACCAATCTTATCTGCATTTCAGTCATGCAGAAGAACATTTAAATCCAGTCATTGAATTAAATGGTCTCAGTCTTGATTAGCTATATCTGCTGTGCTCCTGCTCCACTGGAATGAAAACCTACAGCCACACCGGCTCCTTGTGGACACGTTCAGTGACCCCTGCTGTAGAGCACCCCTCCACTGTATTAAATAATGAGTAGTGCTTTTATATGACGAACCTCTGGGATGTTCTCTTACTCAAGGATTATTTTAGCACTGGTCTAAGACCTGATTTCCCTGCAGCAAGATCTGGAGTGCTGTCTAATTAAAGAAGCTCACAAAGACGCGGTTCAGAGTTCGCGGAAACCACAGATATCCTCTGCATTTTTATTTGCTGTTATATAATTTTCATGCATTTTAGTGCTAAATTATTAAGAAAAATGTAATGTACTAACTTTCCAACATAAATGTTAACGTAAATTCAGCCACATTTCCATATAAAATATAACTATCATTTTTTTGGTACTGTCGAGAGAGCACAGAACAACCGTATATTGCCTGCTACCCTGTGACCATTATTCAGTCCGGCATTCCTTCATCATAACAGTTTCCCGTGTGGAGCTTCTCGAGTATTCCCGTGTTTTTCATTTTGTTCTTCTTAAAGCCCTGTACTTTTATTACTGTAAATTAAATTAATTTATTACTGTATTTACCCTGCTAATGTCTATAAATATTTGCACGGTTTTTGTTCTGTTTGTTGTATTTTTGTATATATGTAATGTTTAAATGGCATAAGCACCTTTCTGTTTAGACATTTTGAAAATGTTGTCTCATTGTAGAGCCATGTTTCATGTTTAACATATAATAACAGTCCTTTGTGCTTTGTAGTGTTTTGGAATGAATCATAGATAAGCAGCATCAGTGCATACCCAGCCTCACCGGTCCCTACAGTAGCATGGGGTGGTGGTGGCGTAGTGTTCAGTATACCTCTGGACCAAGAGGTCATGGGTTTGAATCCTACCTTCAGCAGACCAGCACTGGGTTCCTGAGCAAGACCCTTAACCCCAAGTTGCTCCAGGGTGACTGCCCCCTGTAGTTAGAGAATGGAAGTTGCTTTGGATAAAAGCGTCTGCTAAATGTAAATATTTTACGCTGAAGGGTCAAAATGAAACAGAACTTTTGTGCATCCTGAGGGTTTCTGCTAACCAGTCTAGATACAGGCTGAATTATGTGTTTTCTCAACTTCCTCACAAATTAACAAATTCCTTTTCTCCACTGCGAATAGCGACATTATTAACACCTGCATTGAACATTAGAGACTGGTGTAAATCCATGCTGTACTCTGGAGGCCACGTTCACACCGTAGCTGTTAACTGTTTAGCTCTGAAATTGTTTCATGTTGTACATTATTGGAATATTCATAGTGTGTGAGGGGGGTTCTCGTTCAAAATTTCTTGTGAGCCAGACTTACACAGCGTGTGAGCCAGACCTACACTTTAAAGATTATGTCGGTAATCTGCCAGATGCTGCTTAAAAAGTAGAGAGGGAGCTCCTGCTTTAATGCAAATTTAATCTTTCCTCTTTTTAGCATGGTGGACTCTTTCACTCTTGATAAAATCTTTGTATATCATTCGTTAAACTTAACATCTTTCTTACTGTAAAGTGACCATTTATTATATATGAAAACAACACAGCACACAGTTTGAACAGTGTGAAATTCTTTCTCTGTATTCTGTATTTAAACCCATTCAGCCAGGAACACAGAGCCCGGGGAGCAGTGTGTAGAGACAGTACCTTGCTCAAGGGAACCCCAGTGATGTCACTAGCAGTCCTGGAATTCAAACCTACACATTCTGATCACAGGGCAGCGCCCTGACCACTAGTCCAACAGGTTCCCAATGGTTAGCTAAATAATTGCTTAATTAGTGGCTTGTTTAAGGTGAAGTATAACGAAGTGAATAATAATAATAGTGTTATTTTCATTATTATTGTTTTTATGTGTACCCTCATTCTGATGGTGTGTGTATCGTCACCTCTGATCTCCCACACTGCCTTCACTGCCCTCTGCAGCCTCACAGGTCTGTTCATCCACCAGCTGCTCTCTGCCAGGGATTTCATCATAACTCCATGGGCTTAGGGAAATGCCCAGCCTCCCTCTGCCTGCTTTTCTTTCGTTTGCCCTATCTTTATTGCTGTCTCTGCACTCCTCTCTGCCGCTACATAAAAGTGGTTGTATCAGCTCTGTGGTGGTGCAGACCGTGGGTCGGTATGTGATGAAGTTAAGAAGCTCATACTTTACTCCCGCTGAAGCTTCTGCTTCTAAATACAAACTCTGACAGATCCTACTTTTGAGACTCTACTGCTCATCAGTGATTAGGTTTGCACACTTTTACCACCTAGTCAGCTTCATAATGTTGGTCTTTTGCTTTCCACCACTATCCAGTGCGGACCAGAGAAGACGGAGTTTCACTTTTGAGTCTTGGTTCCTCCTTGGTTTTGCTTGCCTCTGTTGCTTTTGGCTTACTCACCCGGATTCTGTCTGTACGACAGTGTTAGTTGTACGTGAGTGACAGCTGTGGTGTGCTAGCTATAGACAGAGCAGGGCTAAATTAACAATAGGATCAAGCCTGAACTTTCTGCGCTTAAAGTTTCCTCCAAGGATCTTATCATGTGGAACTTTTCAAGAACTGATTGAAGACACTTATAGCTAATGCCAGCACAAGAAACACATTCTGTTTTGATGCAATTGCTGTGAAGGATTGAATCTGGCTTCATTAGCGGCATGTGGAAAAAAAGCACCAGATGAATGTCATTTAACTGCATTGATTCAGGAACCTTTGGGATAAGTTATAATTTATTAAAATAACATTAATTAAAGTCCGTCTGCCCATTATTTGAAATTGTCCAAACCTCACTACAGTGTGAAGAGTTTCTCCTGCTATATTTGCGTATTCAGTATTAAAAAAATCAAATTGAATTGGAACATTGTGAAATTTGAACATTATTGTGGCCTTATCGGCTTTATAAAATGGCAGACATTGTGAAATGTAATCAAATTTAATTTCAATGCAGTTAAATATTTTGTTGTGAATAATCAACAAACAATAAACAATTCTTACTTACCAACTTACATCTCAGTTTAAACAAAAACTGAGTTCTGTCACTTCACTTGGTGGTTCTTGTGAGCAGCTTCACAGTCAAATATTGTTCTGTTCACAGCATGATGGTTTTGAATCATGTATTTGGAATGCGTTTTTTGTGAAGTGGTCATAGGTCTTAATATATTGGGTATTTTACAGCTTCTCGGGGTGGCTGAGGCAGACAGACTCTAGGTCTAGAACAGTCTGCTTTATTATTATAATTAAGTCAGTGAGATCAGAGATTTACACCCTTATAGCAGCCAATAACTCAGTCAAGTATTTGTGTCATGTTTTGTGTGTTTGTGTGTGTGTATGTGAGAGAGACAGCCTTGAGAGTCTGGATGCTGAATTTTGGTGTTGCTGGAGTGGATCTTGTGTAGTTGATGATTAAGTCGCCGTTCTCTATCCGTGACACTCTCTGTGAGTGCTCAAATAAAAGCCTTTTGTTTAGTTGTTTTTTTTTTTTTTTGCCCAGCTCATAATTATTTACACAATGATAGAATACATTCTAAGATTTATTCTGGCCAAAAATAAGCATGTATTTTATTAAATATAATATATATTTAATAAAGTACATGCTTATAATCAGGTCTAGCATTCCATAATAATGGGATCGGATGCATATTACCCTGACATCATCTATTTTTTATCAGTTAAAGCATGTATTCTCTATCACTGTCTTCAAAAAAGTTCAAGAACATGTGATAATAATTTCTATGGGCAGTCTGTGTGTTTATTTGTTTGTTTAGTTATTTAGTTATTTATTTATTTGTCTCTGATTATGCTGAGCTCTCAGGGTGTTGAAGATGATGTGGTCATCTTGGTGAAGTCTTGAAGATCAGGCCCAGTCATGCAATGGGGTAAAGGCTATGGAGGAGAGGGAGGCTGGGATGTTTCACATTCCTCAGTCCACCACACTCACATCTAGTGTTGTTTTTGGCGGCCTGTTTTAATTTTAGTTTTAGTCTAGTCTTTGCATCAAGCTGTCACTTTAGTTTTTAT
>JBBIGA010093548.1:0-11200 GCA_037576975.1 Alestes dentex | reverse complement strand
CAACCCCAAAACCCCCCCCCCAACCCAACCCCCCCCCCCCCCCCGGTTTATCTATTTGATTGATTATCTACAGCAGTGCTGAATTGAACCCTTTGGTTCCTGGACTGCTTCTGTTTGGCTCTGTGCTCTCCTTTGTTTGTATTTCCCGCCAAAACTCCTGAAATAAAGTATCACAAGTACCTTCTGCAATGGGCTAGCCAGCATTATGACACTGTGTTCCTAAATCACACAGAACTGCTTGAAAGGAAACATAGAAGAAACAGAAACATAGTTCTTTGGCACTAATTCATGTTTAGAGAAAGAAGGCTTACACATATAATCCCCACAACCCAGTAACTATAGTCTGTATGGGGGCTTCGTGATATGGGCCTGCTTTTCTGTGAGTGGTACTGAGGCATTATTCACCATCAAAGGAAACAGATATGAGTAGTGAACTGAGGACACACTAAAGGAACATTTTGTCTCATTGGCCAGGAAATGGAAGAAAAGGACGTTTTAACAAGACAATGACCTGAAATGCCAAGCAAATATAACTTGAATCCCTCTGAAAATTTACTTTGAACGTTTCAAGACCAACAGAGGGACCCTAAGAAACAGAGAATAGTTTGCCAGGAGGTCCAAAATCGAAACTTAGTGCTGCAAAAAGCTAATGTATTAATGAATAATAGACAGCTAGACATCTTTGGTCTGGTTACGTTTTCCTTTTTGTTTAAATATCAGTTTTAGAGTTTATTATATTCATCAGTAGAAAATCAAAAGACATTATGGCTACATTCACATTACAAGCTTTATTGGTACTGGTTAATTCTAATACATACACACACACATACACACACACACACACATATACATAAATATATATTTGGGCTGGGCACATTAACACGTTATTATTGTATAACACATTATTTACTACTTAAGGCCAACAATTATTTTATTGTGTGTTAACACAGGTTTTTAAAAATTCCTTTTATTTTGAAAGTTTGGTGCTTTCACCTAAGTAATGTGAGCACTGTGTGTTTTTTTTCGTGGGGTCAGGCGTCCCATTACTTTTGTCAATTTAATATGGTCCAAAGTAATGGGATGCCTGACCCCTGCAAAAACCACCACAATCTGTTAGTATTTTTAATGTTGTGGCTGGTGTAGAATATAAACTCATTATGGTTATACACAATGATTTGAAGAATCGCTTTGGAATGAGGAGGTGTGAATAAACTGGCAGCTCAGTGTTATAAATAGTTTACTACGTTAGCATATGTTGTATATTTTAATAAAATCACAAACATTCATTTATGGTGTCGTTTTATGTCAGAACTGCAGAATACATTGTAATGTTTGAGCTTGCGTCATTGTGCTTCTTGGAATTTTGGCCAAAACCTTTCAGTTGGATTGATTTGCGGATGCATGCCCATGTTCCCTCTGTTTTCTTCTTTCTCCAGGCATCCAGCACAAGAGAGATAATCAATAACCTCAGCATGAAAAAAATGCTCACCCTTTATATTAAAGACCATAAATCTATAGTAGGTGACATGTGGCTTGCAATGTACACAGATAAGGGCAGCCGCTTTAGATTCTTTTGTTATCTCTAGTCACCAATTTTCACCTTGTTCTTTAGTGTTTCCCATGGATCACAGGTTTGGCGTGAGGGCACTGAGAAACAGGGGGGAAGGTAGAGATTGGCGGGTTGGGGCTGGTAGATAAGCCTTTAGTTATGTTACCAACTGAATTTTTGAATGGGTGTACAGGTAGACCTGCTTTTTTGCCAAGGCAGGCTCTAATGGAGAAATATTGCTAATGGAAGCACTGCACCGTTCAAAGTAAAGTGGCCACTAGCAATCCTGGGATTTGAACGCACAACCTTCTGATTGCAGGGGCCACTCCCTAACTGTTAGGCTACCAGCCGCTCCTAAAGAGTGGTTCCTTCACAGTGACCTCTCAAAGAATAAACAAATCTGTTCTCATCAGCCAAGGAACTTTTCTTGGATAATGTGAAATTCTTTTTTCTTGGTTGGTTGATAAGTCTCCATAGACTCAGCATCTTAGTAAGAGTGTTACTCACTGCAGGCTGAAAAAATAACTGAAACAAACAATGAATTAATGGAAGACCTACACAAAACAGAGCCTTTTATTAAAGGTTTTGGTCAAAAAAGGGAGATGGATAGCTCGCTGCATCACTAATTCTACCCCACACTCCCAAACCACACACACTTACGAATACATACTCACAAATGTACACCCACACTACCACTCTGAAATGCAGGCTTCCAAACACTTCCAAACCATGGCTGTCATGAGAGGTGGGAGGGAGGTAGAGTGATGAGCGTTGCATGTGTCTGCCAGAGTGCATCTGTCAATTAAGCTTTCATTCGTAATATAATGAGATGGTTGACCCTCATTAGAGCAGCGCTGTTTGTGTCATTACCTTCTAGTTTTAATGGGAACCATTACCCCTGCCTGCATACTCTGCTGACTCTGGGATTCATGCTTGTGTGTGCATGAAAGCGCAGGATAAAGAAGAGTGTCAGTGCTGTAGAAGTGAGGTGAGGTGAGATGGCTCTGGCTTAATTACGAGGAGAGATGGTATGAGCCCCCTGCCGAAAGGGCTGTGAACATCTCCAAGATATGAAAGAGAAAAAAAGATATGAGGAGGGAAGATGGAAAGAGGTGGAGAGGAGGAGAGACCTTAAAGCTAGCTAGATGCATCTCTGCAAGAAAATGCGAAGTGAGACTGTGTTTTTGCTAAAATAAAACGGCCAAACGTTGGTTTTATGGGCACAAAAAACATTGTGCTTGCTGCCGCTTACCAAGCAATTTATGGTTAAGGATGTCTGACAGCACACATAGCCATGATTATTTTTAATAAAACCACAACCAACAGTTACACACGACCTTTTTATAACTTTTTATACCTGTAACCTGAGCTTTAGTGTCTGGAGGTCTGTTTCTGAGTCTTCTGTGGTTCTTCACGTTTGTGTCTTTCTCCGACACACACTTTAAAGGCGTCTCGACGGTCCTCGCTCTCTCTCCCCGTAAAATTACTGAGGCAGCTCAAGAACAAAAATCTATTTTTTTAAATGCTTATATGCATGTGCACCGCGAGGGATATTAACAAGCGTTTTGACATTGGAACCATGAGCATATTCAAATACTGTAGGAGGAGAAGAGTTGCCAAATTCAGCTCTAAAAAGAATCGCAATAAAACTAAAACTTAAAAGGAGCAATCGCACTAATTATGGGGTTTGGGGCAGGATGTGTGTGAAATATCTACAAGATAAAAGAAACAGAACAAAACACTGGGTTCCAGGGTCTAACCCAAGGTAATCCTCAGGGTTGAAACAAAGACCAAGGCAAAGCGCAATTACCAAAGATACTCACAGTGAAATACAGCAACACTGTCATGTTCATAGACAATCCACGAACACAGACTGAAACACAAGTGGAAATATACTGACTACACCGTGGGAACACCTGGGCGGGGGAGGAGACAAGAACAAAAAGTCTGAGGCTAATGTCAAAATAACTACAAACATGGAGCACTGACACATGGCAAGGATAAACAAAGACATAGTCAAAAAAAACCAGGGACACAGATTACTGCTGTGTGATGTAGCTGCCTTAATGTAATCTGTGTCCTTGTTTTTTTTTGACTATGTCTTTGTTTACCCTTGCCATGTGTCAGTGCTCCATGTGAGTTTGTAGTTATTTCAGTATTACAGTCCAGTTCAGTATTGCCCTTCCTTTTACGTGAAAGACTGAATTTACAAAAAAACAATTGAGTTTATATTAACCCCTTCCCCAGCCATGAACAAAATGGTAAAAGCAATTGCGTTTCACGTATTTTTATAGAGAAGCACATTCAGATTTGATCCATATTTGATTAGAAATGACAAATACAACAAAAGGCAAAACATACATGTACACACATACATACAAGCACTGCACCCCTACCCCACCCTGGGAGTGGTAAGAAATCTACACAGGCCGTTCAGCCAAGCCCTCCAAGTAAGAGAGTGACAGACATCGAATTTCTTCAAAGCCTTTGAGTCTACCAGCTGTAAGAAACCAACTGGACAAAGGATTGTTGTGACACATCAGTTATCTGAATCTCTGGATGTTCTTGGGATGATCAAGGTTGGAACTACAGTAATTTGATGTCTAAAACGTCTGACAATCTTTACACAGATCTTTACTGAAAGCGGGAAAATGGGGCAAATAAAAAGATTTTTAAAAAAAGTTACAATATTTTTCTGGTCTCTCTCACAGAAATGTTCTTTAATTCTGTAAATTATTACAAATATGTCTTGGTTTATCTACAGTGAACAGGTTTTAAGCAGTAGCACACTGCATTCTGCTGCTGAGTCCTGATTGGTTGGTATTCCGGCAACTCATCATTTGCAAACTGTGATTTCACACAAGAGTTTCATAAGAACTCAATATGCACACATAAGAAGTGAACAGGGGTGAATGGAGTTCACCCCTGTTCACTTGGGGTTGGAATATGGGGTTGAGAAGCACCGATATCACATAATACGATAAATATTTTACAACAAACTGGAAACTGGACTTTGAATGAGTGTGACTTGACCTCTGTGTCCATGTACTGTGTGATAAACTGTAAGATAATGGCTCTCATTTACCAGTGTAGAATAAGCAAGAACATTTTAAGTTAAAGAAAACTTACTTTAAAAATATTGGGAGAGGTCTGATTGCTCCATTTTTTCAGATCGGAAAACTAAACAGCGACTTGTTTCCCACTGTATTGCAGAGTATTCAACTGGATACTCCACAATAAAGAGGGAAACGAGTTTGAGCGTTCATTCAGAGTGCCCCACCATCCAATTATCATGCCCCATTAAAGACACTATTATGTAGCCATTTGTAGTTGCAAGCAGCATATTAAAAAAGTGCAACCAAACTGGCCATGCACAGTTCAGAAGCCCAGTTGGGATAAACCCCAGTTGGGGTCAGAATGTAGTAGTAGTAGTAAAAGTACCTTTTGTGAATGAATGGATGAAGGTATAGCTTCTTTGGACAGATGCAGTCTACATTGTTCCCCGCAGTTTCCTTAGCTGGTTCTTTCTGCTGCATCGATGCCCTCAGTGCCCTCAGTTTAGTAGGACTGTGTGTGTGTGTTGGGGGGGGTGACGTAACATTGCGACCAAAAATTGTAAAGAATTAAAAATGATTAAAAATGTCTTTAGATTAAAAATGTCTTTATAGAATTTAAAGAAACTATTTAGAAACATTTGTAGTTCATATAACAAACAGCATTTCTAAAAACACCTGAGTAACATAAAAAAAATAATTCTACCTCAGTTGGTCCTCAGTGAATATTTGTTCAGTTAAACGCCAAAATGACTTTTCATGTTAGTGAGCAAGATCGGATGTTTTGGTCTGGTTGCAGTGAGTGTAGCCATGAATAATTCCACTTTATTACACTTTATTAGCCGTGCCTTGCTGCTTCTGGTAGAGTTAAAAGTCGTGTTTTTAGAAGCTAGATGTAGATAGATGGGATATGAACCCAAATGCAGAGCTCCAAGTCGATTGGTCTGTTGACACAAGGGATGTGTTCAAATCGCTGTGAAAACAGACAGAGTTCAGAACCAGCAAAAGCAGTCAGTGTGGTGGAATCTCAGAAGGTAAAAGAGTAGTCCAGAGAACAGGCAAGGTCATCTGTAATCATGAACCAACCGGAAGCAAACAAACCCAAATAATCAGACAAAAAAAGATCAATCCAAAAATACAGGGCAAGGGTCAGTACACGGTAAGGCAATAGAGAGAAAATGCTTGGTATTCTAGTCAAGACAGATAATACTTTGCTTGGGTACACAAGAAACAATAGTGTACATGTACTGGGAGTGAGACTAGTACTCAGCTGAACTTGGTCTAGAAATCCGGGCTCTTTCTGAGAATGAGGAGTGTCTGGAGGGGGTTGTCTGAAGGGGGTTGTCTGGTTGTGGTTAGAAAGTCCATTCTGGAGCTTGGTTGAGATTTTACAGTATATATTAATACAATACATCACTTTAAATGCATAATAATCTCGTAAAATCAGCTCAGAAGGAAAAATCCGTTTCAGAAGGATGGCAACTGTGGTTATGAAAGTTCTCTGGGGTGTGGTGGTACCTCAGTATGTCCACTGTCTGCACTGATGTGGCTGTTAGTGCGTCATTATCGCGTTAACGCATTAACTTATCGTGCATTAATGCAGTTTTTTATTACTACTATTTTGACAGTTTGTTGCTTTTTTTTTGTGCAGGACCACTTCCCCTCCCTCTAACAGGGACTCTCTACTGAACACAGACTGTTTATGCTGCTCCCTGATAAAAGAAAAACGTTTTTGCTGGAACCTGTTCAGAAAAAAAACAACAGGTTTATAAATGTGAACTTGCTGTTGCTCGGAAGGAGCCTGTTCTAATGTTCTGATCAGGGCTCTGGACTCTGAAGGGAACTTGTTTTTCTATAATAAACTAGATAAAACATGAACGCCCTGCAGTGGCAAATAGCTTTGGTTTTATATTTGATTTGATTACATTAATGTTTAAGTTGAGATTTACAGAAATATTTGAACTGTAACTGTGTGACTGTGTTAAAGGGAACACTGCTGTTAAAAAGCTCCTGATTAGTTTAAAGTGTTTAAACCAAATGTTACTGCACTTTTGCTCACGTAGCAGTGCTTTTAAAATAAAAGTGTGCAATACACTACTTTTTACTTCACTGAATTTTGCAGGTAACAAAAATCATGCGATTAATTTGCGATTAAACCTTTTAATCGTTGCCCAGCCTTAGTTACTTTATTCGAATGCATGTCAGTATAAAATAATGGTATAGGCATCCCTTGAAAATGTGCATTGATCTGTTGTGACAAATGTGTTGATGCATGCTAGGGTGCCCAAAATAGACTTAGCGAAGGACTCCAGAATGTTTTAATGCGACCCTGCTTACACACCCACACACATTATCACCGTATACCATTTTTGTACCTTTCTCTCCTGCTCCCACCTCCTCTAATGACCCCATTATATTTATAAAGCGCCACGGTACATGCCAGAGACCCTCCTGCTTCTTCGTCTTTAGCCTCGCGCAGCCAGAACGAGTGCGCGTTTTTGACAGTGAGAGCATCAGCACTGATTAGAAAGGAGAACCAGTGACAGCTCAGAGGCCTCACAAAGGTCATCAGCTCTCACAGGACCTGAGAGAGAGCACGCATCGGCTCAGTGACTCACATTATTAACACAGCAGCACCTCCTCTCCAGCTCCGCAGCCGCTGCTTCCATCCCTCTCCGAGACTTATTCCAGGATCCAAGATACTCATTGGCATCTTGAGTATTTACCGGTATCTCGGACATCTTGGATATTTCTCCAAGACACATTGTTCCCAGCTCTGTGCACACTGGTCCTTTGAAAGAGCGATGGAGACCCTTCAGAAGGATTTACATGTTAATCCTCCCGAGGTTTCTTCCTCCAGCTGAGGGAGTTTTTCTCCTCGCCTCTGGTTCACTCACTGGGGGCTCGGACCTGGACCCTGCAAAGCTGCTTAAACATTCCATTCAATTCAATTCAATTTTATTTATATAGCACTTTTTACACAACCGACCGACAACCTGGTTGTCGGTCGGTTGGTAAAAAGTGCTATATAAATAAAATTGAATTGAATTGAATTGAATTGAATGTTTAAGCTGCTGGATCCACTGTAGAATTATGGAACATGAGGTGCTTTGTATGTTTGTACTTCTAAGTAAAGACCCTTCTGTATACCCGAGGGGCATCCTTTTTCATCCTTCCTTTTAAAGTCTAAATTGTAGAATATATATACCACTGATTTTTGCATATTCATTTACGTATTTAGTTGTGCAATATCGCTCATTCAGCCGGAGGCGTAGCACCCAATTTTCGGAGCCCAGAGCGTTTCTTTATTTGTAGACCTCAAAAGGAAGCAGCGCAGGTTGTCGTCAGTCTGAGGAGGCCAAAACTATTACAGCAATAAAAGACATTCCCACGTTTTTTTTTTCTTTTTTTTTCTGTACATTTGAATTATTCAGAAGTTAACATTAATTAAGATGTCACTGCAATGCCAACAAACGGTTTGAAAGTAATTCCAGAAAGAAGATTTTATTTTCGTTTTGCTGCAGACAAAAGCACTTGGAGTTCGCTAGACTACGCTGGAACTTTAAACGGGTTTAAAGGTCATAAAGTGATAAATACACTATATGGACAAAAGTATTGGGACGCGAGCCAGGCTTTCTTGTCCGACATCAGTGTCTGACCTCATAAATGCTCTACAGAGTGAATGGGCACAAATTCCCACAGAAACTCCAACATCTTGTGGAAAGCCTTCCAAGAAGAGTGGAAGCTGTTATAGCTGCAAAGGGGGACCAACTCCAGATTAAAGTCCATGGATTTGAATGCAACATCTTTAAAGTCCCTGTTGAAAGTGAAAGTGAACATTCTGTCATACGTGAACACACCACAGCACACAGTGTGAACAGAACAAAATTCGTATTTTCACTAAGCGAAGCAGCAGGCAGCCAGGAACACAGCGCCCGGGGAGCAGTGTGTGGGGACGGTACCTTACTCAGGGAACCTCAGTGGTGCTTAACAGTCTTGAGAATCAAACCCATGACTTGCTGATCACAGGGTGAATGCCCTAACCACTAGGCCACCAGCTTTTGGTGTAATGGTTAGGTGTACTTTTGTCCATATAGTTTGCGATAAGCCTTGACAGTGTTGTTCACATAGATGGCATTATAGATTTCAGCAAGTGCCGTTTTAAACCAAAATCTGGTCACCTCTGCTAAGAGGCTGAAACTAGGTCGTGGTTGGATTTTACATCAAGAGAACAATTCGAAGCACACATCAAAATGCACTCATAAATGTAGTCAGTCTGAACACAAAATCAAGGTTTTGTCATGGCTATCTCAGTCCCCTGAATAATTTGAGAAGAACTTGTTGAACTCAAGTAGAGAGTACAGCGAGGATTCTGTGGGAGAGGTTCTGCACTGAGGGAGGGTCAGAAATGTCATCTTCTGCGTTCTAAAGTCTAAAAACGTTACAAACATTCTGGAGAGCGCTGTACACTCAAGGACATCGGATTTCTTGAGCAGCACGTTTCTCTTATTTCAGTTCCTGTCGCAGTGGCCTCTTCACTCCTTCAAGGCAAAGTGAAGTGTTACTTTTGTACTTGCCACTTTATCTAAAGAGGTTTGGATCACTCCCTAGAGAATGCAACAAAGAGCCCGGAGTCGTTTTCCCGTTGGTAGCAATTTATGCTCCCCAAAGACAAGCCCTCAAGCACATTAAAAAGGACGATGCTGCTTGCACGGTCTCTGTATGGTGCTTTACATTCAACTGTAGACCTATTACAGACTTACAAAACTTACAAAAGCCCATTATTTTATTATTTTTGTGATTGTATTTGGCACTGAATGCAGGGCTGTCTCCTTTAGTAGCATTTGATCTTTGTGTCTGCTGTCGAGTGTTCCTTAAATGAACTGAAAACATCTTATTTTTTTCCATTTCTCTCCACAGCACCTTGGATGATGAGGGCAGTAACCTGCGGCAGCAGAAGCTGGATAGGCAGGTGAGTGATGTCTGCTTTAAATTACTGAGCTGTTTCCCAGCAGACCCCTATCTGAGAACATAATCTGCTGTTCTAGTGGCTATAAGCTGTTTACTGTATACCCACCAACTGAGAGAGAGAGAGAGAGTGACATTAGCTTGTTGCTGCGAGGGTGAGAAACTGCAAGAGGCTTCATAGGGTGACGTCACAAGTCAGTTTAATTTAATTATGGCTCTCAAATCCTGAGATTGTAACAGTTTGATTGCAGTTTGATAGTCTGATGCGACACAGTAGGGGGGTTGCACAATTATTCATTCGCACAAGTGTTCCAGATGTCAGAGAAAAGTTTTTTGTTGTATTTCACACAGCAGTCAGGTTAGATCCAAGTAGTCTGGTGCAGGTAGAATTATTTTAAAATTATGATGCATACATGAAAGTGACTAGAGGGACCAGTTACACAGAAGTGGAATATACACAAGAAAAGCTACAGTCATTCAATACCTGAGCTGCTTATCCTTAACCAGGGTCACAGGAGGAGCTGGAGCCTGTTACTACAGTCAAAGGGTGAAAGACAGGTCACCATTTCATCATAGGGCATACACACACACACACACTCTCCCTCTCTCACCTAGCATCTCCAATTCAACTGTGGGGGGAAATCGAAAGCGACTTCCGTTTCCTGACTACAGGGGGCAGTCTCCCTGGACCAACTTGGGGTTAAGGGTCCCACTCAGGAACCCAGTGGTGGGATGCTGAAGGTAGGATTTGAACCTATGACCTCTTGGTTCAGAGACAGGTATCCTACCCAATAGGCCGTGACCCCAAAGTTGGGGATCAAGACCAGGACCTTTTTGCTGTGAAGTTCCAGCACCATAAAATAAAAGCTAAAGCTAGTTTGAGCACCCTTGGTCAAATTACAAGTTTTGCTGAAATTCTTAGCGAAAACTACATTCAAAAACATAATTCTGTTTATTTCAATGCATAATTATTAACTACATATTTATTACGTTGAACATAGACCTGGGCAATGAAATGAAATGATTTATACTTTATGTTTGCTCCCCCACATATGTTAAACCCAGAATGTAAATAGAACTCATGCTCTGCATCAAAATCAAAATGCCATATTTTAGTATATTTTAGGGCGGCACGGTGGCGCAGGGGTTAGCACTGTTGCCGTGCGGCAAGAAGGTCCTGGGTTTGACTCCTGGGTTGGGAGTCTTAGTTCTTCTGAGATACACTATATGGCCAAAAGTATTGGGACGCATGTCCATTACACCAACAGGGACTTTAATGACATTGCATTCAAATCCATAGACTTTAATCTGGAATGTGTCCCCGCTTTGTAGCCATAACAGTTGCCTCTCTTCTTGGAAGGCTTTCCAAAAAAATGTTGGAGTTTCTGTGGGAATTTGTGTCCATTAATTCTGTGGAGCATTTATGAGGTCAGACACTGATGTTGGACGAGAAGCTCTGGATCACAATCTCCGTTCCAGTTCATCCCAAAAGTGCTGGATGGGGTTGAGGTCAGGGCTCTGTGTGGGTCAGTCAAGTTCTTCCACAATGAACACCTCCAGCCACGTCTTTATGGAGCTGCTTTGTGCACTGGGACACAGTCATGCTGGAATAGAAAAGGTTCTTCCACAA
>JBBIGA010093537.1:0-11201 GCA_037576975.1 Alestes dentex | reverse complement strand
TGTGTGTGTGTGTGTGTGTGTGTGTGTGTGTGTGTGTTTGTGTGTGTGTGTGTGTGTGTTAGTTTATTTGGCTTGCGGCACTGAAGGTGATACATAGGCTGAGTTAAGTTACAGCCAGACTGAGCTCAGTTATGGCCAGGTTTAACTCGGTTGCAGCCAGATTGAGCTCAGTTATGGCCAGGTTTAACTCGGTTACAGCCAGATTGAGCTCAGTTATGGCCAGGTTTAACTCAGTTGCAGCCAGATTGAGCTCAGTTATGGCCAGGTTTAACTCAGTTGCAGCCAGACTGAGCTCAGTTATGGCCTGGTTTAACTCAGTTGCAGCCAGATTGAGCTCTGTTATGGCCAGGTTTAACTCAGTTACAGCCAGATTGAGCTCAGTTATGGCCAGGTTACTCAGTCATGACCAGGTTGTGCTCCGTTATGTGTTTCTTTGTCTATGGCCTAAAGAGTTGCTGGCTAGAGTGAATAAAGTGAACTTTACACCACAATGTAATTGTAACATATTTATCTGCCTGAGAGTGACCATGACAGCACCACTGTCTCACTCCACACCCCCTCTGACCCTCGCCACAACAAATAATATGTATACTGCCTTTCTGGTTGTATATATTGGTTTTGTTTTGTTTTTTAAACATCTGTTGCCTTTTAACTTAAATGACCAGTAGAAAACCTGTATAAAGACAAAGCTTCCCACTAGTAAACTGAACCAAATACCAACTTTTTGCTTTGCAGTCCAGTGTGTACCAGAGGATGATAGGTTCCTGGTTTGAGTCTTGGTTCCTTTCTGGGTTTTTCCTTCTTGCCACTGTTGCCCCTGCTTACTAAGGCCTTGGACCTGGATTTTTATTAAGCTTCTTTGTAACATGGTTAGGAAGGTAATGCAGCGGTATCACTAAGTACAATAACTGTTTTAGTGAAGTCCAGAAACAATGAGAATGTGTTTCTATTTCAAACTAAAACATTGGCACATCATCTGTTGAGTAGGAAAAACTCAAGAGGAGTACCAACTGGCATCACGAGCACCTTATCTCATCTTAAGATACCATCTCCAGCACACATGTGACACAAAAACTAGGTGTGATATAGATTCGATACCAGATATCACAGGTATTGGAGGGAAAAAGTTTAAAATAGCTTTAAAGCTTAGTAGTTTCGAAAGGAAAATATTGGGTTAGTATTGGCATAGAGGCAAGACTTCAGTATTGTTACTGGAAAAGAAAAAGTGGTTTCAAGACTCTCTAAAGGAAATATACCAGTTTAACCCACAATAGTTGAAAGATTTAACTTCTTTTGATTACAAAAATGTTTTTAAATGTGCTTGAAATAGTTGATCTGCAAATGTTTAACCTGCAGACCGCTGTGCTACTGTATCATGTGGAAAAAGTTAGCCTTGCACATTTTTGTAAGTCAGTATGGATGACGAGATCCTGCCAAATGACTAAATGCCAGTGTTTCCATTATGATCCCTCAGACCCACTCAGTCAGGGAACTTAATGCGTTGCTGCCATCTAGTGATAGCAAAAAATATCCCACAGAAAATTACTGCTTCTCACAAATACCTAAAGCTACTCATTACGGGTTTCAAGGGAAGATTAAAAAGTCGATCTCCTAATTATACCTTGTTATACTGTAATATGTGCCATTATATTCAAACCACCATAATTATATGTCTGACTAAATGAGGTCACCTCGAGTTTGAGTCTCTGTAACGAAGATCAGTAGGTGCACTCAGAGTAGCAAAGCTGAGATTTTGGTTCGTGTCTCAGCCCACTTTGAGATTTAAACATGAAAAACAGCAAGAACGATGAGTGTGTGTGTTTGTGTGCAGGTAAGGATGATGTTCGGATGCAGCTGGACAGCGCTCTACATGATGTTAACACTCGCTACGCTGAATTAGAAGAGACTGAGAAGAGGGCAGTGTGCCGAGCGCTCGTAGAGGAGCGAGGGCGCTTCTGCTCATTCGTTACGATGCTCAAACCTGTCTTGGTGGGTTTCTACACATGCACTTGTACTCGTACACACAGCCCAGTAAAGATGTCCAGAACACCAGGCTAAACGCATGAACTCACATCCAATAGTATAATATTGTTATATCACTTACAACCCATGTGCTTAGTGCATTGCAGCAGAAATGTGTTTTAGGGGTTCCTCAAGGGTGTATTTGAGGCCCTTGTACGTTAGTCTGTACTGTTACTGGGACAGACCTGTCGGTTGCTCGATAAGTGCAGCTGTCTGTACAGCTGTTTTGCTTTTGTTGCTTTGTCCTCTTATGTCACATGAGTAATGAAATGTGGTGTATTTGGAATTTCACACCATGACTCAAGCACATTTAACCATAATCCTGCAGCGTAAACACATTTTAGTGCCCATAACCTGCATTGTATGTACCTATTTACAATGACACAAAAAACAGTTCTGTGGTTCACACCACATGTACAGTCAGCTGAACTATAGACTTCTAAAATGCAGATTTCAGTTTTGGTTCAGAACAGTTACATCACCAGTCTGTACTGTTATTACAGTATTTACCATATTTCATTGTTTCTCATGTAAAATAGTTATTACTTTTATTGCATTGTTTATACTTTGTTGTTTGTTTTTCTTAATAGGATGAGGAGATCAGTATGCTTGGTGAAGTAACACACCTACAGTCAATTCTAGAGGACCTTTGCAGCCTAACAGCGGATCCCAGTGCTTTACCGCCTGCTAGCGAACAGGTAATAGCCACTCTTACTCAGCCTCTTCCTACAAAGTGCTGTCCACCCACAGACATGCTGTAACGGTGTCTGTCTCGCCCTCTTTTTCTCACTCTTTTTAGGTTATTCTTGACCTGAAGGGCTCTGACTACAGTTATGCATATCAGACTCCGCCGGCGTCACCTAGCAACACTCTGTCACGCAAGAGCAGCATCAGCAGGTATGGGTGTGTGCATGTGATGTAACATGGGATATATGTGCATTTAATCATACAGCAGTGCTAGACATAGACAGATTTATAAATTTATGCCAAAGTATATTTATTCCACTCACTTAATGATTAACAGAACATTTTACATAGGATTCCTATTAATGTCGTTTCCAGTTTTCAGCATTGACATCTAGTGAGAGCAACATGTGCTCCATCTCCTCCGTAACTGTAGACCTTTCTCTTAATAATATATTGATTTTTTTTTTTGTGTGTGTGGAGACATGGCAGTACCTGAAAATTAAAAAAATATGAGGAAATGAGGGATGGCTCAAGACTTGCACAGTACTGTATGCCTCAATACCTGAGCCTTGCTCATTTAAATGAATGGTTAGTTGTCTAGTTAGCGTTGCTGTCATATTTCCCTCACATGGAAACACTGTGATCTTGGCACAATTTATCATAATGATTTATTTAAAAATATTAAAATAAAATAATTATAAAATGTAACTGACAATTTTATTAAGCTACTAGTTCTGTTTATCAACAGAATTATGTCAAATAAAGTTAGGACATTTATGGAAGGAAAATAGGGGGATAAAAAGCATGCATAATAAAGTATTAATTCAGCATTAGCTACGTGTTTACGCTCCCATTTAATGTGTTCACTACCATTGTTTGTTAAAAAATTATTGTGGGATTCATTCTGCCTTCTATAGAATTTTGACTTCTGTCATTTTCACAGTTTAGTAATTGGGGCTAATTTGTCTTGACTCAGGGCTTTACTGTCAAGACTTGAGACTTACTTGTTACTTCTTGATTTGTTTAATCTCTGCTGTCCACAGTCACGTGCAGAAGCTTTGTTTTAAAACAGTTTTGCCTTGGAAAGATGACGGCAGGAAACAGAAACAGTCAGTTATATCCACCGTCACTTGTGTCCGCTGTTGGGTTTGTAATTGATAACGTCTGTCGTTCTCCTTCCTCTCTTCATTTTGTCTTTCTGTAGTAACTATACCTCCGTGCGTCATGTGCCCTCTCTGGACTCCATCTCCAGCGCTGTGGATGGTCTTCATCTACGAGGACCAGAAACTGGACAGGTAAACAGCCATCGCTCTCATCTCTTCCCTCATTTTTAGATTGTTGTCTCTCACTGATCAATTTTAAAACACAGTCAGTTCACTCATAGTTTGTACTCAGACGCTCATCTGTGCAAATAATCAAATGAGGAGAAACCAGCTTCACAGACTCACCTAATGCACTGCTTCTCTGTGATTTCTTTCTCTCACTCTCTCTTGTCTCTCGCTCTTTTCTGTCCCACCCTTCTTTCTCTCACATGCTTTCTTCCCATCTTCCCTGTTCTTTTCGCTCACGGTCTCTGCTTTTTTTCTGTTTTCCCATTAATTTTTTTTAATATGTTTTTTTGTTTGTTTATTTGCCCTTTTGCTCTCCTGTTTTTTCTTTCCTTCTCTCTCTCACTCTCAGCGCTCTCCCACTCCTCTCCTCCTGGTTGGGGGAGCAGGAGGTTCTCGCTCTCTCAGCGAGGGGAACTCTCCCACAGCCCCCCGTTTAGGCCATCGCGGCCCCCGCCTTCGCCACAGGAACACTGTGAGCACTGACTCAGTGTGGACGTGGTGGAGTGTCTGTAATGTGTTTGTGCGTGTGTTTGACCTTTGTTAGATGTTGTATTCGTTCTGTACGTATGTACTAGCTGTGTGTCTGTGTTTGTTGTATACAACGATCAGTTAGAATGTTAAAACTACTGTCAGGTGAAGTGAAAAACTGAGTATCTTGTTACAGTAGCACCTGTCGAGAGGTGGGTTGATATTAGCCAGCGCGTGGACACCCAGTTCTTGAAGTTGATGTGTTGGAAGCAGGAAAAATGGGTGAGTGTAAGGCTCTGAGATATCTTGACAAGGACCAAACTGTGATGACGTGGTCAGAGCATCTCCAAAAGACTGAACATGTGGGGTGTTCCTAGTGTGCAGTGGTCAGTACCTACAAAAAGTGGTCCAAGGAAGAACAACCATTGAATCAGCAACACTCAAGGCCACCCAAGGCTCACTGATGTGTGTGGGAAGTGAAAGTTAGCCCGTCTGGTCCAATCCCTCAGAAGAGCTACTGCAGCTCAAAGCGCTGAAAAAGTTCAAGCTGGCTCTGATAGAAAGGTGTCAGAACACACAGTGCATCACAGCTTGCTGGATATGGGGCTGCAGAACGGTCAGAGGGCCCACGCCGACCCCTGTACACCAACGGAAGCTCCTACAACGGGAACATGGGCATCAGTCTTGTGGTGTCCGTCCCTCAATAAGTCAGAGCTGTTTTGATGGCATGAGGGGGACCTTCACAATATTAGACAAGTTGTTTTAATATTATGGCTGATTAGTGTTTGAAGGTTCTTTAGGTTTAAGTTCAGTCTTTTCAAATGAAGACCTTAAGCTGAGTACAAGAGGTTTTAATATTGCAGCTGTTAGTTTGTCATTAAAAAATTCTCATAAGGTCTTGTAGGTCTGGTATAGTTCTATTGTGGATGACTAAAGATATTTTATTATTTTAGTATTTTAATGTTGTAATGTTTTCTTTGACTTACAAGATACCAAAATGTATTGTTTTCTCAGTCCACATAAAGGTGGTGTGTCTTTCTAGTGAGACTAAGGTTTCTGCTTTGGGCTTATGAATGTTTAGTGGATAACATGCTGGACCGGCACATAAAATCAAGGTTAATAAAAGAGAGATTTTCCCATTTTGCCTCTGTATAAGAGTCTCTACTCTTCTGAGAGGGCTGCACTGTACTGCTACTACTACGATCATTTGGCAGACACTTTTATCCAAAGCGACAAACGATATGAGAACACAATCAAGCTTCAGGACAGTGTGAGACCCAGAGGCAAATATTAAGTGCTAAATTTATGAAAGAGTAGTGCATTAGAAGAGGAGATGCTCTCTGAATAGATGAGTCTTCAGAAGGTTTTTTAAAAGATAGAGAGGGGTTTTGCTGCCCTCGTTGTCTTAGGCAGCTCTTTCCACCAGTAGTGAACCATAATGAGACCAGTCTGGACTGGGTTTACCTTGTGTGTAGGGGTGGCAGAGCCAGACGATGGAGAAGGAGAGGAGGGAGCAAGTAGGAAAATAAGCCTGAATGTGAGGATTAAGGTAGCTGGGTGCAGACCTAGATGTCACTCTGTAGGCAAGAGTCAGTGACTTGAACTTTGCTGTGAGAATTTGCTGTGGAATATTGCTGTGAGAATTTGACGGCATTCAGCCACAGGAGTGTTAGTGAGATCAGGTGCTCATATTGGATGAATAGTTCTGGATCACAAACTCATCTGGAAGGTACTGGATGGAGCTCCGTTACTGCATAAAATGTAGTTTAGCTCCTTCACAGCCCAATACTGAAGACTTTATATCCCTTCAGGTGGTGCATTCCAATAGGAAAGGTGACTTTAAGCTCAAGTGCAGCTGCTCCACAGCTCCATTGTATTCATCACTGCTTTTTTATGGCAATTATACAAGCTATGTGCGCCACTGAACTCTTGTCAGCGACTGGTGCACCTTAAAGTAGCTCTCCTTAGAAGGGTTGTCTGGATACTTGTGGACATGGTGGAAATACTGTGTGTGGAGGTGAAAAAATAGTGTGTGTTCGTAAAGCTTATGTTATGGGGGTCTTTGTTCTTCCAAGCCCTCGAACAACCCCTGTGTGACTTTAGATATGGTTTTGTTATTGTTTCTGTTTGAAAGCACTTCTAAATGGCCTTATCTTGAAGGCTGTCTCTTCACAACTTTTATCTGCTTACAAAACCTGATCACAGATAGGCACACTGAAGTAAATACTGGTTTAGTCACATATTACTTTTATAACATCAACACGGACTGAATCATACAGCCTTTCTGTCCAGGCACAAATCAGCCCTGCTCAGATGATCCACTGTCCTGAGTTCTCCCTCATTTTCACACATTTATACTCCAGTGGCAGCATTCAGATGTCAGAAACGTCCTATCTTTATTGCTAGGTTAACATTCAACAAGTTAAGCTTTTAAATGTCTACAAACGCTCCACACTGGCAGTTCGGTTCAGTGCAGTTCGGTTCAGTACTCAATGATTTCACTTTGGTCACCTGTTAAAATATCCGTGTGCAAATTCAATACTTTTCGCTTTAATATAAGATGACTGTATTAGCCAATAACACTGTGCAGTGTAATCCAAATACATCACTGAGCCCAGTATTAGTTTCAAAGATAAAACTGCACATTTGCTTTTTTGGACAGGATTAAAAGTCATGATATTTAGTTTCATGACCGTGAGATCGCTGCAAAGTAAATTGTAAAACTTGTCACGCATCATTTTGCAATATGAATAAATAAACCAGCACAATGGCATTAATGATGGTGAATGTGCGAAAACTGTTGATACTGTGTTTTCAGCAGAACTGCTACTGATGGGAAAGGAAGTTAGGTGTAGTAGGATGTTATACTGATTTTGTTATACTGTTTGATTATTTAGATCTAAGATAAGATGATAAACAAAACTGTTATTCTGTTATAGTTACGGTCCTAAGTTCAGTCCTAACTGAAGCTGTTATGGTGAGTAAACTGAAGATTTAGAGTCAGGATGTTTCTATAATGCAGCTACAGCTCAGGCTGATTGACAGGCATTTTGTTCATCTGAGAGCTCTGGGGGAAGGTCATGTTGATTTGAATGGACATGTGATGTCAGTGGTGTTGCATGACGTTTAGCGTTGTGTAGTAGTTTGTGCATTGTGTTGCAGGTTATAATTTATTTGTATGGTTGTGTTTTATAGGATGGTGGTGTTAACAGTCAGTCCAGATCAAGTCAGATTAACCCTGGCTCTGAGAACGGGACCTCAATGCCTCCGCCCCACCAGACCTACAGCGGACACGGAGAAAGAGCCAGAGCACAGTCCACATCTGGAAAGGTACGCATACCCACAGCTGACAGTTTTTTTTAATCTTGTTCTCGTTAAGAGTGCAGTTCTTGATTACAAGTGGGACGACAGACTTCAGTAACGACAGCAGCAAATACTCAGGTGTGGATCCACCATTACTTTCATAACCCCCACTCCCTTCATGTCTGAGTGCTTTCAAAAACTAGTGCACACACTCTGAATCAAACACCATGAATAAACCATGAATAACACAAATCAATGTATGAACTTTATTTATGTAGACAACTATGTCAACAAAGTGCTGCAGCTTTGAAGAGCTGACTGACTCTTTAGCAGCACAACCACTGGACATAATAGCTAAAAATCTGGGCCTCGGTTTATGTGTAAAGTTTTTAGTTGAGTGTTGGTTGTGTATTAGTGTTTTGGTTAAGGCAGTGGAAAGAAAAGTGGCAAATGACTCAAGTATTCAGGCCGGTGCACATGCACTCACCCACTTGTGGAGAATTTGATGAAGAATGAGCATCTGACTAGTACACCTGCCTGGATGCAAATGCACTGATGTTACAAAACTATTTTGTTTTGGTCACCCACCTACATTTAAAGTATATACTTAATATCTATGTAATTTTTTTCTTTCTCTTTCTGTTGCGCTTCTGATTGGTTGTCTCCTGTTTTAGCCGCAGTCTGCCCGAGAGCAGCTGGCTCTGACGCTGAGCAGCGGGTTGAACTCTGAAGCGCCTCGAACAAGTCGAGATTCACTGCACTGCTCCAGTGGATACAGCACCCAGACGACTACACCCTCCTGCTCTGAGGACACTATACCCTCACAGCACGGTGAGTATACACACACACACACACACACACACACACACGTCACCTCAGACGCTGCACATTCTTTTAGCATGAAGCCAATGTCTTTAATATAGTCATACAGTGATGAACGATGATGGTAGTTTTTTAAATGTACATGTAGTGTTGGAAGGTAATACGGTATATTGTGATACTGCTTTTCAAGTTTAATGACGTTTTAACCATTTATTTGATAGATAATGAGCATAGTATTTATAATACCCATAAAGTAGATATTTTCCAGCTGCCGTACAATCTTTTAGCTTTTTAATTGTTTTGTGTACTTTACTAGTAACTAGTTACTGCAGTGAGTCGTTTATTTGGTTTACTGTTTTGTCAGAGCAGTTTATATAACACAGGATTAAATAATTAGTTTCTGTGCTTTCTGTCTGCTTATTCTTTACTGTATAAGGAATCCTTTGGTGTCATTTTAATAAAAGAAAACAACAAAACAGTCCAGTCACAATAAGATAGTTTGCAGCACATTCTTTTTTATTATGGTGTAACAGCACTTCCCTTCATTAATGCTAAAGTGCATATTATTTGATACTATGAGATGTTTGAAACATACAGAGAAATTGAATTTTATTAGTATAGCCCAGCTCGGTGTATACACATCTATCTTACCCAATTTCCTGCCCTTTAACAAACACATCACTCACTGTAAGCAGGAATGTGACTTTATACAGACTTGTGTGAGTGAATATTTGGCAAAGTTTGGCACCTCTCACATTTTACACTGGATTGCTGTCTATGTGCCTGTTTGGAGGTTTTCTATACAAGTTAAACCCACTTTATTGTTCTTTTTCAGCGGTAAAGAAAGAACCTCCTCTATATGGTAGGTTTCTGACTAGTATTCTACAGACTGATTTTTATTTGATTTTATCTCGTCTTCATCATGACCCACCAGGTCTTTTGAGAACTTGCCATTCTGTATATATACCCCAGCATGGTGATTTCACCTTATTCGCATGTGAAGTACCTCATTGTAAACAAATCTTGTGAGATGGTCTTTCTGTGGACTGACCTTTTTCATCAAGTAGTTCTTTTTGTGGACAATTTCCATTACACATTTCAGAAAACCCTTGCATGAAGAGCCCTTTTTCCACGGTCACACAACCTCAATGCCAGAGTTTTTGGTCTAAATGGGTGTATTTTAATATATTTTAGGTCATGATAAAAATGGGGCATGTATCAATCCAGTCCATACGGTTTCGCTCTTTGTCTTCTAAAACTGCCTTTAAAAAAAAAAAGAGAAAGAAACCACACCGAATCAGAAACTGGATCAGAGCTGGACTGGGCTTAATATAGAATATAGAGATGATTAAAATATGCCTTGATTGGACATTAACTAATAATAATAAAACCCATCCATTTTTCTGTTAGTCCTCATTATACACTATACATTCTGTTGATGTATCTCTGTGTCTCTCTCTCCCTCTCCCTCTGCTCCAGACTATGATTATATCTCTCTCCACGGTGGAGATGATGCCCACAGTCAGTCCGACTTTGACAAGTCCTCCACCATTCCCCGGAACAGCGACCTGAGCCAGAACTACCGCAAACTGTTCCAAAGTAAGAGACCGGCATCCACTGTCAGCCTGCTGGTGGACCCCGAGCCCCTTCTGCGGCAGCCTCAGACAGCCACCATCCGCCGCAAGCCGTCCAGCAAGCCCAACATCCGGCGTGGGACCATCAGCGGCGGAGTCCCCATCCCCATCTGCACTCCACAGGTGCTGTTTACAAACTTTTACACACATAATGTATAAACACATAGAGATATAATCATAGTCTGGAGCAGAGAGAGGGAGAGAGAGAGAGACACAGAGATACATAAGCAATGTATAAACCAGGGGACACCAACCTTTTTGAAACTGAGAGTTACTTCACGGGTACTGAGCCATATGAAGGGCTCCCAGTTTGATATACTAGAACAGAGTTTACCTAAACTTATCTAAACTTCATGTATAATAAACATGTTTGAAATGCTTTTTTTAATATTTTCATTTTCAAATCTATACAAATGCAAATGTGATTAAAGAAGAGTATCAACAGGGTAATGTTAAATGTTAGACGCTGCTCACTGATGAGTTGTGCTATATTTAGAACAGGTCTGCGGGCTACTCATGTGGTCCTTGGGGGCATCCTGGTGCCTGCGGGCACCATATTGGTGACCCCTGGTATGAACACTCCTGTATTAAACACCTGCTCAGTCAATTTTCTACCAATATCAAAGCTTTGACAGGGTAGTTTGTCCCTCACTTTGATGCAGTAGCCTCAAACTTTTCTGGGAAGATGTTACCATAGGTATTGAAATAAAGCTGTGAACATTTGATTGCATTCAGTCCATAGCCTCGTTTAAGGAATTTTCACTGGGCAGCAATGGTTAAAGATTCAAGTTTCTATAGCTTTGATCACTTTTTTATGGCATTTTGCCGATACCCTTATCCAGAGCGACTTACAATTGTTAGTTACAGAGACAGTCTTACAGTCATTAGTTACAGAGACAGTCTTACAGTCATTAGTTACAGGGACAGTCTTACA
>JBBIGA010093518.1:0-11201 GCA_037576975.1 Alestes dentex | reverse complement strand
TTCCAGATGATCAGGCGGTGATCAGTATACTGGTGGTGCTGAATGCTGAGTGGTTGGAACTCCTTTATCTAGACACCCTGTATCTTTAGGCACTTTGCAGCCTGTGACAGTAAAACATTTGGTCCTTTCTTTCATTTAATCTACTTAATACACCAAATATAAGCACGGACGGTACAAAACAAACAATGGCCTCTTTTTAAGTCTCTCGGTTGTCATGACAACATTTTTTGACCAATCAGAAACCAGTGATGGGGGTACAGGTCGCTTTATTTGTAATAGAAAAACTTTTTTTTTTTCATGGTACGGCGTTGTACCAGTGAAAATCACCGTAACTGTACAGCAGCAAGAAACGACAGCAACACGAGCAGTGTTACTACACTGATAGTATCTGGATGAGGGGGAGGTCCTTTGGTGGGCCCTTTCCACAGATGGAAATCTAATGTTTAAGTGTCAGTTTTTGGATGTAACTGACCACTGGCCCATGTGCGTGTGTGTGTGTGTGTGTGTGTGCTCTACAGATGTGTCAGGTGAGGGCAGCCAGAGTGGTGGTCAGTTCCAGGGTCGGCCGTCCGAAGTGTGGTCCCAGTGGCAGAGCCAGCATCACAGCCAGCAGACTGGAGAACAGCACACACACACTCAGCCCAGCCAGTCCGAGGTGTTCCAGGTAATGTTTGGTTTTAATACCTTGTGAGGACAGGCGGATCCATACTTTATCTATTAAATATAACGATTAATATTATATGCCATATGAGCATCTAACTATATATATATATGTCTACAGTATGTGTTGTTACTGTTAGAACATAACCTTGAAGCTCCGAAAAAGTGTCTGAACAGGAGAAGGAAACTGTCTTTACCTGCAATGCAGACGAAAGAAGGAGAGAAACTGAAAGAGGAGAAATGGAGGGAGAGAGATAGCAATAGAGTAAGGGAGAGAAGTCAGGATGCAAAACGAGAGAGGGAAGAGAAAGAAACTCGAGAGAGAGGGAAAGAGTAAAATGGAGAAAGAGAAGAGAGAGAAAAAACATGAGAGACAGGCGAGAAATTGAGAGTGAATGAGTGAAATTAAGAGAGACGAGAGCGAGAGAGTGAATGAGAGTGAGTGAGTAAAATAAAGAAAGATGAAGAGAACGAGGATGATAGAAGCAGAGTAACCGAGAGCATGGGAGAGAGAGAGAGAGACAGAGATATGTAGAGAGAGAGAATCGAGCGCATTAGGAAGAGAGAAAGAGTCAGTGTCTTTACTTCCAATGCAACTTAACTTAAAGGGACTTTTCCAACTCATTTTGGAGTGAAATGGTTCACAATGGTTGCGAATGAAACCAGGCGTCTCCATCACAAATACAGCCGCTTAATTCACTATCAGCCCCCAGTGAATGTGTCTCTGAGTGTTTATATGGGTGTTGATGAGGGTAAAATAGTTTGACACATACAACATTAGCTTTCTTTGGGAACTATTTGGCCTCACAACGCCCTGCATGTATCTCTCCACTGTGAATGGATTAAGTTGTAGGACCTCAACAATCTGGTAGAACGTTGTCTCAGGCGTCAGGCGACGCAACTGTAACCATTTCATGGAATCTGTTTGTGTGAGGAGCTTTTAGAGCCAGGCGCCTGGTTCCATTCACCACCACTGTGAACAGTTCTGATGTTTCTCCCGTTTCTCACCAAACCTCAAATCTGTTAACTTCTCAACTATTTAACTACACAGACATTTTGAAAAAGTGCTTAAGGACCTTTTTTTCGTTTTGTTGCAGGACATGCTGCCCATGGCTGGCGACCCCACCCAGGGCACGGCTAACTACAACATAGAAGACTTCGCCGACTTGGGCATGTTCCCTCCATTTTCCGAGTAACTGCGGACTGAACTTTTTTTTTTTTTCAGGGTTATTTCTTTTTGTTTGTTTGTTTCCATGACTGCAGTATCATCATCATCATCATCATCACCAGTCGCACTCGTGCACACCAATAGTTTTGCATATATAAGTAAATGGTACTGCACAAACCGTTATGATGTTTGAATGCTATTGCACACACAAACCACATTATGGGTCTTTTGACTGAGACACACACACACACACACACACACACACACACACACGTACAGTCCTCCTGTCAAGAGTGGTTTTGCACAGATGGGAAAGTATCCCATGAAAGGATATGAAGTAGATTCTCTTGTTTTGATGTTATCATGTAAGATAAGTCTCTTTCTGTCACTCTGTGTTTTTCTTTTTGGGTTTTTCCTTGTTTTGTTTTGTTTTTTGGCCGAAAGGCATCTCGCTGACAGGACCTGCCAAGAACTCTGACCATTGCACCAGCATAAACACGACGCAGCATTTCGCTTACTGTGGAAAATGTAGTCTATGTAGTGATGTCCATAATATTAGCTGAACTAATAACTAGTCGTAGATGGAATATATTAACAAAGTGTTTGCCTTTTTTTTTTGTTTTGTTTTCCTTTTCCTTTTATCGTTTGAAACAAGCGTTCAGGCTTCAGGCTCCGGGCTTCAAGTGCTCTTCATGGAAGCTGCGGTCACCAGCGTAGGGCGTTTGCGGTGTGTTATCTGTCGTAGTGGCTTTTGAAGCAACCACACGGACTTTTACGGCCTAAATCTTTTACACGGTCCAGCTGTGTAAGCGGATGAGAGACTGACAGGAAAGACTTGAAATGGATTTTGGGGGGGACCTTTTTTGCTAAATCGACGTGGATGTTTTTATGTAAATAAAGTGATTTTTATGTCTTCACCGCTCCATGCGTCTCCTGTAGGGTTAATACCATCGTGTGCGATGTGAGTGTGTATTTAACGCGGTACTTAGTTAGCCTGTTAATTGTACAATGACTTTAGACTTGTATAAATTGTGTAAATGTGTGTGTGTTTTTTTTTTCCTTGTGTGTAACTTTATGACGACAAAATTGTGCTTGTGACAATAAACTCTCATTGAATATGTGGCTTTCAATCAAACAGGCTGTTGGGTTTGCCGGTTTATTCACACACTTCCATGTCAGAATACATTCTTAGGGTTTATCAGGAGCTTATGGATGAACCCGGGGTCAGAAGACAAAGCCAGAATGACATGTTTGTTCTGAATGTGATTTAAAGGGCTCAAAGGAATGACAGTGTCCTGCCTCCACCAGGGGTTTATGATTACAGCATGATGGAGCTGCCGGATTAAAGGAGAGGAAACAGAAACGCTGTGGAGGCAATGGAGAAACCGACCTGTTCCATTTCTCCACGTTTGACTTGTTTGGCCATCTGAAGGTCTTTTTGTTGGTTTCTTTGGTTTGTGCACTGATTTTTGGGACATCCAGGTTGAGCTGGATTGAACATGGAAACCTCACATTCATATGCATATCACATCTGGTTAAACAGTACTGTGCAAAAGTCTTGAGCCACACCTCATGTCTTTTCATGAAGGCTTCCTGGAGGACTTGTTCAGTCCCTGAACCTGACCAGTTTCAGAGGAATGCTTTTTGTTTGTTAAGACGCACAGTGACCTACGTATGAATCATTCAAGCAGAACAAAGACCATCTAACTTAAGGCCTGAACCAGTGAAGAAACAGGAGCAGATGATTCCAGATGATCTGGCGTATATCCAGATGATCTGATCAGTATACTGGTGGTGCTGAAAGTTGAGTGGTTGGAACTCCTTTACACTTTGTCGCATTAAAACATTTGTTCCCATTTCTTTCATTTAATCAATTCAATATGACAAAGATAAGGCAGTTTGACAGATAGAAATTAGTATTTTTGCATCAGTGCTGCTGTCCTAATAGGATTTTTTTTTTATTGCTTATTCTCAAATGTTCATATAATGTAAACAGCACCTGCTGTGGTTGAAGTAAATAGGCTCATTTACCTGTGTATGTAGTTTCAAACACTTGACTAATCTATGAACATGGACAAAAGAACATAGTAAAAGAACTGCATTCATAAAGCACAGTGCTGGTGTGCTAATTTCTTCTATTGTTGATCATAAAATGTTCATATAATGCAAAGAGTAGCTGCTGTGGTTGAGAAAAATGGGCTCATTTACCTTTTAGATGGTTAAAAGAAAACGTCCATTTTGAATTCAGTACAAAATGCATAGTGGCAGCTATACTGAACTGAATTTAATGAATTTAATGCAGCAAAGTGCTTAACAGGTGGCTTCCATTACTTGTTAACTGATTAGCCTGATTGTACCAGTGCAAAAGCCAGACACTCAATGTCTCCATTGGGGAGGTTCATTGGGGAGGCACACCTATGTATAAAAACACTGGGGGAGCCATTTTAAAGAGACAGCAGGAAGTCTATTTTATTTCCCAGCAGCCTGCCGTGTCTATCTAAGCCCACAGGGCTCCTTACATTATACATTTTTACCTCAGAATTCAGACAAATCTGGATTCCTCACCAGTAGCAGCTAAGCTCCTGGGCTTTGTCTTGGGTTCCTTCCAGGTCGGAGACATTTTCTGCTAGTCGGATGGTGTGTGTGTGTGTGTGTGTGTGTGTGTGTGTGTGTTTGTGTGTATGGGTGGGTGGGTGTCGTTCTGCTTCTGCCTTATCAGGAGCTCTCTCACGTCCGTGCTGGCTGAGAATCATCAATTTAACAGCTTAAAAATTAATGTAATGATATATTTTTTTCATGTTCTTCACACCTGGGCCTCAGACAATGAGAGCAAAAAAAAAAAAAAACATCAGTAACATCTTGCCAGACTAGACTTAAGACTGATCCAGACTAAGATCTGTCTTCTGTACGATGGCTATGCCAGTTCTTAGCATGTGCACACATATAGGACACGACAAGACCTTTAATAAATACATTTCCATCTAGGATCTCATTCATTCGCTCCATCAGAGAGGAGTGCAGCATGACATGACTCGTTCAGAGGGTTAACCGGAGGTCGGCGAAATCAGGTCTGCCGTGAGGACGCCCTTAACTTCATTTAGAGTTAATTTATTAGACGGGGCCTGCATTCCTCCCCAGGCTGATGGGGTCTTGGATTAAGCTCCTCGAATTTGCAGGTGACATTTGTTAAGCTCTGCGGTGCTGCTGACAGAGTGCTTTTTAAAGAAAAACCTCATTAACACTCTCCCCCTTATCCCAAATGTAGTCGATCAGCCAAGATACGTCTCCTGCTTTTGCTCTGCACTGAAACTACAAGGCTATTGTAATAAATTATACCCCAAGAATTGGCATTATGCTAACAGCAGGCCACATTATGTATATTTTATTTCACTTTTAATTTTACATACTGTATTGATCCACAAAGACTCAGTTGAATATTTCATATATTATACTCATCCGCAATTACAGACTATATCGATACAAATTTGCCTCAAATCATGTGGACATATTCAGTGATCTGTAACTGACTTGCTAATGTGGTTTCTGACACCGTATATAGACTGAAACATGGAAATTCAGGCTTCAAGGCAGTTCCTGATACTGTTTCAGCAATGCAAATAGATTTTGACTTTTTTTCCTCAGTTTTTTAAAAATTGTAAAGTACTGCGCAAACGTTTTGAGCCCACAATACCAATTGAAAAGCATCTGACTGGCAGCAGCTTCTTTTCAAGCCTGATAACAATCCAAACACACTGTTAATGCATTCGAAGGACCTTGATAGAAAAAAATCACAATAGAACATTATCATGGATTGGCCTCCCCAAATCCTAGAACATCACTGAAGCAGCGTGGCTCATCTGGACAGAGAACCAGCCAACGTCCAAAGAAGACCTTTGGGTTGTCCTTCAAGAAGCCTGGAGAACCATTCCTGAAGACACTCACAGAAATTACAAGAAAGCTTGTCTAAGGGAGTTCAGGCTGGGAACAGTGGTCAGAAGAAATATTGACTTTAAAGCTTATTAGAATTAAACAAACTCTTTGTGTTTATACTGGATTTACATTTACTTTGCACATGTTGCAATAAATCACTGTACCTACATATTATCTCCTAATCATTTAAATATGTAAATGAGGTCAGTAGTTCATTAAGCAGGCAGTTCAACTCTTATCATTTACCCTACTTGAGAAGAGGCTTCTCATTTGTTGTGCTGCAGGGTGGGAGCTATCGTTATTAGCAGAAGTAGACAATTCAGGTCCAGAAAGTGAAAATACCATCCAGGATTTCATTCCAACCACCTGGTTTCTCTGATTAGCTCAAATCAGCAGCATCCAGGCAATTTGATCTAAAACCCTGGAGAGAAGTTTTGCTTTCCGGACCTGAATTGCCCATGCCTGGTTATTAGGGAAACAATTCAAAATAATACTCTCCTTCATCTAGCCTATTCCTCCTAGACATAACTGAGCTCAGTTTAACATGAGATTTCGACCATTTTCTTTGAATTTTCTTACGTTCAGCCCTCCTTTTTATCTCACCCTGATCCCAATGTAAGATCTTTAAATGCTCTTTCTTTTCTCTCATTGCTCTGATCTTTATTTGTCTCAGATAATCCGGTCCTCGGATAAACCATAAGATCCAAAAGAAAACTTTGCCACGTAAATGAGCCTGAAATCACAACATCTGAAATCTGAAACTACCAAAGTCAGACAGTTTCGAGATCCGTAAGGTTGTGAGAAACGATGAGAACAGGCGAAAACTTCTTTCTTGATTTTTTTTCTGCTTTATTTCTCCCAAAGGAGAATAACGATACCAATACCAATAACAATAATGCATTTTATTTATAGGTGCTTTGTAAGGTACTCAAGGACAGCTTATAAAATAGTATTGTAAAATCAGATACACGAGTATTTATTGCACCATTGTAACAAGACATAAAATGCTGCATGATCATTTATAAATAATTAAATTAAATAATATAATAGCAAAAGCCATTAACGTGACTGAAGATATCACATTCCCATTTACCAAACCTGCCGTTATGGCAGCACCCGTAATATCGCGTAAGACACACCCAATATCTGGACTCTGCACTTCAGTCTTTAAATACCTCTCACATTACCCTCTGGACTTTCAATAGCACCTGCAATTTACCCTCTGTTTACAGCCACACCAGGCACACTTATGCCCTGTTAATTAATTCGATACGCTATAATTTACACTCACTCAGTGTGGTTCAATGCTGCTAACTGTCTCCTGTGCACCATCATACTTACAGTGCAATACCAGTCATTCTGGAAGGTTCGCGCTATAATGTTACATGGTTGTTTTGTCTATTTGTTTCATTGTCTCTGGTTTACATCCTATTCACAATACTGTTACACTGCTGTGTTGTCTATCTACTGTGTTGTTTCTGTCAGTTCTTGCACTTTGTTCGATGCTGCTAACTGCCTCCTGTGCAATAATCACACTTATCACACCTTCCCGACTGGAGTAAATGATAGAGTGAGCTTCCTGCTTAATGGACTACCGGCCTCATTTACATATTCAAATGATTTGGAGAGATACAGCACGCTGACTGCTGCATTGTCTACTTACTGTAATATTAGCTGCTAATACTGAACTGAACAGTTTTGTCGTAGTTTTTCAGAACTGCTGACAATATTTCTCCTAATTTCCAAATAAAAATATTGTTCTATAAAGCATCATTTTCAAGGAAAAGACAAAACATCAAAATAAGAGAAATGATTCAGCGTTTACAGAACTTAAACAATTCAAAGAAAACAAATCTCCTGTTCACTCTTAAACAAAATGGCAATAATTACCTTTGACTTAATTCCAGTAGTGTTTTACCGTCCAACTGGTCTCATTGCAAGAGGAGAGTGTTGATTACAGCAGTGTTTTTATACTTTTCCTCATTAAATAAGATGTGATTCAGGTGATCAGTAATCAGTACCTCATAAAGCAGAATGAGGTGCTTGTGTAGGAATGTACCAGACACTGTCATACTCATGGAGATGCTGATTTTAAAATAAACTGCATTGGAGTTGTATATGAGCTACTTCACCAAATATGTCCTGATTGACTATGTTTGGCTTTTCTTGAAAAACTGGGGAAAACTGGATTATTTTCCCATTTTTTTTTGCCAAACTATCACTCTGAGAGGGCGAAGAGAGTGCTGTTCTTCAGGCCTTGGTCTGCAGCTACACGCAGCTTGGCTCCCTTCTGCATTCAGACAGCATACCATGTCATTCCTGATTGCCTTTAACGCCGTGTTTACTCGAACGATCCTGGCTGAAACATTGCTAGGAGTGCCGTGAAGACGGAGGGGTCGCCCTTGCACAGCTTCGCCTGGAGCTCTGTCTTTTTTTTATTTATTTTTTTTCTTGGATTTGAAAAGCAATGCCATCTTAAGGTGGGTGCAGCACATCTCCGTTTTGACAGGACTTGGTCGAGCCCACTTGGGCTTTTGCACAAAACCATTTTGGAACAAAACAAACCGTGCTGACAGCCTATCATTAACGAGTTTCTGATGGGTGCAGACAAGTCATAACTGTTTTTTTTTTCCCTGGGTTTGTTTTGTTGTCTTAGGTAGGACATTCAGAGGACAAAAGCTGCTCTGCTAGTAGCGTATTTAGCGAGAAACATTCATCATGATTCCGTCCACATGCTATGCAGGGACGGTACCAGCCAAGTGTCACAGAATTACCCATCGATCATGCGCCAGTCGCCCCTTTTTTTGAACTTGGATTAGCCCTGATAGACACATCAGTGCTAATTCTGGGCTTCATGCTGGTCAGGCTTTAGAGACACACTCCTGGAATTCAGATTCACACCCCGAGTCAGCTTTTCCTCATCTTCGTGTCTCCGGAAAATAGCAGCCCTGGACTTTGATGGGGCTTTCGCACCTTTTCCTCCATGTTATCGAGGTCCTATTAATAGTTTCACACGCTGTTCAGTTATTAGACCACTCATATCTCTGGGGCCTTCAATTGCCAGATGTAATTGACTTCAGAGGCTGCCAGATTCCCTTCACTGCTGTAAAAAAAACGGAACTAATGAAAGACCGTCATCCTTCGCCCCATTGCTGGGAGACCAGGTTCAGTCCTGTGGCTTATATAAGTCTAACTCACAGCAATTCACAACGTTTCTAAAGGTCCATATAATTAAACAATTAAGATGTGGACAAAGTGCTCAGAGTCTGTTTGGAGTGAAATGCTTAATTTGAGAAATTCACTAAGTCAGAATTGTTTAGATTGGTAGTGAATGGAACCAGGCATTTACCTCTAAAAGCTCCCCAACAGAATGTTGTTCCATGAAATGGTTATGGTTGAGCCATCTGATGCCTGAGGCATTCTTTGACCAGAGTTTTGAGAAGTTTTTAGTCTTGAAACTAAACCCATTCATGGTGAAGGGATACATGCAGGGTGTCATGAGGCATAATAGTCTCCAAAGAAAACTGATTTAGTTCAGATTTGTACATCATTGAACTATCAACATCAATACAAACACTCAGACACATGGAGTTTCACTGAGGGTCGATAGTGAATAAAATGATTGTTTGTTTTGGAGATGACTGGTTTCATTCCCTGCACTTCACACCAAAACCACTCTTCCTTTTCTGTTAAGTGTTTTTCTTACACTATTTTCCATTTGACTTTAACTTGTCTATGTCCAGGTGAGAAACAGGAGGCACAGTCGCGGACTTCCGTGAGAGATGATATTTATTAGAACCAAAACAAGAACAGAAATAAGGCTCGAGGGCCAGAAAAGAAAGAGAGACTAAATAACTGAGAACATAAACCAGGTGGGATATGCTCCAACACTGAAACTAACCAACATAAATACAAAAGGTGACTGAACAGAGGACCAATGAAAGGGCAGAACAAGTCCGAGTAAACTCTAGCCAGCTGAAGCCACTAAAAGCTTAGTGCCGGCTAGAGGAGACCACACCCAGAAGGCTGAGGAGGCAAGTTCTCTATGCTCTTGTGTTTTTCAAAGAGACAGTTTACACTTCGGTTTGGATTAAAGCTCTTTTTGTTTTCTAGTACTTCTGCATCTGTGTCCTCCTTCCCTGTGTCGCACATGGTACCTATAAAGCTACCATTTCAGAGACTGAAGGTTATGCTCCAACACTGAAACTAACCAACATAAATACAAAAGGTGACTGAACAGAGGACCAATGAAAGGGCAGAACAAGTCCGAGTAAACTCTAGCCAGCTGAAGCCACTAAAAGCTTAGTGCCGGCTAGAGGAGACCACACCCAGAAGGCTGAGGAGGCAAGTTCATAGTCCTATAGCGACCTCTAGCGGCCGCACACGGGAATCGTGACACCATGACGTAAACGTAACATGAAGCATGGACGAAAATAAAAGATCCAACATGATTTGCAAACAAAAATTCATTAAATTAAATGACTAACAATGACAAAATTAGTTCTCTTCTGTTCTAATTAGTTTGAGTTTAGCGTCTTGTTCATTTAGATTGGTTGTGAATTCTTATTGGTTCTTGTGTGCTTTCTCCTTTTTCCTCCCCTGCATTTAACCCAGCCATTCCAGTAGTTAGGTGTGTGATCTCCCTCATACAACCCTCATCTGAGGAGCCCTCCTCATCACGGCTTCTGCATGTCGCAGAGCATCAGACCCCCGTGTTCCTCGTGACTCCTGGATATGAGTAAACTGCATCGGGTTCGCCTCAGCTACGGAGCAGCATCTTCTGAGTGTTACCCTCTGTCCCAAGTTCAGAGCAAGAGAGAGACCTTCAGTCCCTAAGTGAAAAGACTGTTCTCTATTTCAGTTCTCTATGCTCTTGTGTTTTTCAAAGAGACAGTTTACACTTCGGTTTGGATTAAAGCTCTTTTTGTTTTCTAGTACTTCTGCATCTGTGTCCTCCTTCCCTGTGTCGCACATGGTACCTATAAAGCTACCATTTCAGAGACTGAAGGTTTTGCTATTTTGCTTTGGGAAAATATTGTTCCCTTTTTTGAGGGTCATGAAAGTTTTTCACCTTTTTTAATGCAAATGTCATGTGGATCAACACTGCAGACGGCTGAGCGTTAAGTCAAGTTTATTTGTAGAGCCCATTAATATGCACAAAGGTCATTCAATGTGCTTTACGGGAATAGAAAATATATTCATAAATTAGGAAGCATTAAAATCTTTTACTTTCAGCTGCTCCCGATTAGGGGTCGCGACAGCAGTTCAACTGTCTCCATTTCCTTTTTTTTCCTCTCTCATACCAACTGCCTGCATCACATCCATAAACCTCCTACTAGAACTTCCTCTTCTCCTTTTCCTTGCAGCTCCCAAAACACTCTGAGTATCTCCTCAGCATCCTTCTCCCAAAAGACTCAACATCTCTCCTCAGCATCCTCCTCCC
>JBBIGA010093508.1:0-11201 GCA_037576975.1 Alestes dentex | reverse complement strand
ATCATAAAATGGTGATGTGGGTTGGGGAAGGGGATGGGGGTGGGGATGGGTGTGGGGATGTTGGGGGGGGGGGTGGCAGATAGTGTGATAAGGAGTCTGATGGGTTGTTGGGAAAAAGCTCTCAGTCAGACTGGCTGATCAGGCTTTGATGCTGTTATACCGTTTGCCAGATGGGAGCAGTGTGAAAAGTCTATGTGAGGGGTGTGAGAAGGTGGCAGCGCTTGTGGAAGATGTCCTGTACTGATGGAGAGAGATGCCTCAATGATTTTTCCAGCTGTTTTAATATCCGGCTTTTCAGAGAGTGTTGGATCCCCATCACTGCTGCTTGGTGCAGGCTTGAATTGAATGAGAGCTTGAATGTCCTGCCATAAGCTGTGAGAGTCTTTGATGTTTGGATTGTGGCACTGGATCTGGTTTGTGTAGTTGCACTTGAGAGGTGTTATGGCACTAGTGCTGGACTGGCCATCGGGCATACCGGGATTTGAGTCTGTGATGTTGGATTGTTTGCATGAAATATGCATCAGTCTTTTATTTCATGCTGGCTGGATTGCTGGAGCCACAGATAGTCCACTTAACTGTCCTTTAACTGCGAACGCTGGAGAGTAGGATGGACGGTAGAGCTGTATAGCTCACAAATGTATGGCCCAGTTAGCCGCTGCTGCTCGAGGTGCTGCCGGTTGAATAATATAGCTCAATTAGGTAAGAGTTCTGACAAAAAGTGCGTATTCAAAATTTTTGTTTTGCACCACACCATGTTTGTAAGTGATATTTTGTTTCAGATTTAAAGATTGCTTTTTGTTATCACTTTTGTCATTTTTTGACATAGAAAAAGCCTGTTGAAACAGAATGTAAATTGAATGTCAAAGCAATTCTTTATGTAATTAATTGTGTTAGCACATGGAGCAGAGGTTCCAGTCTCAACAAAAATGGCAGGGTTTTAGCACCTTCTATCCATCATAGCCCTAAAGGTACTTAGGATTATTAAAATGATTGAAGGCTGCTGGTAAGCCTTCCAGCAATGTGTAGCTCCCTGAGTAAGTCCTGGACAATCCCGGCCACCCTGGTTGTATTTGTCATTTTTTGGACTTAGAGACCTATTCTTGCTCCTTTCACCACTGTGGCCATGTCCATCAACCTTAACTCTTTATGTGTGTTTGAGTTGTGTGATGGTTTGTCTTCTCAGCCAAAATATTTCGGTTTGTTTGACTCTATTTGGTTAAAAAACTTTCAGCAACACACAGTTTGATGAAGATGTCATTTGTGTCTCTGTAACCCACTGGTCAGTAGCCAAAGAGGTGGGGATGGGTTAAAGGCATTTGTAATCAGTGCAATTCCAGACGTCTAGCCTACAATGTAGGCAACAGAAATTAATCATATTCCAAAACACTTTCTTGATAATACTGTAATGTAGACATATACACCATAATCAAATTCGGACTCCCCTTTAGTTGTAATTATATGTAACTGTCCCATTTACTAACTGCTAATTTTATTAAAGACCTTGTTCTCTGCTTATAATGGCAAATTCAGTATTAACTGAATGTTAGCTTAGCATGTAGCATTAGCCTGGTTACTGTATACTGAAGCAATAATGAAGCCAAAGGTGAACATTAGACAATAATCCAGTTATTACTCAACAGAATAGTTTATTTAGTGAGTAATGTATCCACCGATATACTGTAGCCTTCCGTTCTCATGCATTGTCTTGTAAGTGATGCTGTTTGTCAAGGCCGCCTTTTATGTTCTTCAGTTGAAATTATGTTCTGTCTAGGCAATTGTGTACAATGGTTGCTATCAGCTTGGCTGCACTCTTACTGCCTGGGAATGTCCCGACATCTCCTTAAGATGAACAGATTCTAGCCATCATATCTGAATCCAAATCAGAGAGTGACACTCTCTTTTACTCTTTGCAAGTATTGCAAGACGTATGCGACATATCTGGGACTAACGCATGTTGCTTTTTATCAGCAGGCTGCTGTTTAGACTGGTAGGTCTTCTGTCTGTCATGATCGGCCCATAGAGAGGAAACCCATAGGAAACGGGTCTGAAGTAGGTGTTGAAAGAGTTTTGTCAAGTCTACCTACTATATATTATAAGTTTTTGATTACTGACTGTAACCTACACTATATGGACAAAAGTATTGTGATGCATGATCATTACACCAGCAGGGAGCATTCAAATACATAGACTTTAATATGGTGATTGTCTGATGGAGTTGAGATGGGCCGTCAAGTTCTTCCACAAGGAACATGTCCAACCATGTCTTTATGGGCCTTGCTTTGTGGACTGGAAGCCATTTCTTCTGAGGGTGTAGTGGGCAAATTTGAGACCTTACAGCTTTTACATATTTTTTTTTAAGAGCTCTGCATTTTGACATTGAAATGGCTGGTGCTATTTAAAATACACTCATAGAGCTGTACTGTTATCAGCACTGTGATAACTCAGGCAGCTGCTCAGCCCCCCTTGAAATCTGCAAAGCAAGTACACCAGCCAATAGGATGGAGAGTTTTTGTCATGAAGAAAGGAACTGCCATTCAAGGTCTGGAACAGTTTTAGCATACCTTCAGTGTATAACTCACAGCCTTTGAATGGCTGCACAGATTTCCATTTTCAATCAAGGTCCTGTTACACAGGATGGGACACCTTCACCACAATTATATTTTTAAAAAGCACCATTTTAAATCTTTAGGAAACATATAAAAATCAATATGTAATCCCTATAACGTCATGCTCCAATGATTAAATCTGCTTGCTCATTCTGCTATCACTGAGGAAACACTGAGAAAAATCCATGTCAGATATTTTTTGGACACATTTTATATTACACTTATCCTGTTTCCAAGTAATATCAGGCACATTTCCTCATAAAAATACATACACTATATGGACAAAAGATGCCTGACCATTACGCCAACAGGGACTTTAATGACATTGCATTCAGATACATAGACTTTGATATGGAGTTGGTCCCTGCTCTGCAACTAAAACCGATTCCACTCTTCTTGCAAGGCTTTCCACAAAATTTTGGAGTGTTTCTGTGGGAATTTGTGTCCATTTGTCATGGATCGGTCCTGTCCGGACTGAGAAGGAGAGGAGGCACAGGCACGGATTTCCCTGATGAGATTTATTAAGACACTAAACATGAACTGAAACAATACACAAAACCAGGCACAGGGGCAAACAAAGGGAAGGCACGAGTAGATTAGAGGAGGCGAGTACAAAAGATGAGGCGAACACGGACCGGGGAAAGGAAGGAGAAGAGTACATAAAGAGGTCTAATGCTCCGTGCCACAACTGAGGACTAACTAACATAAATACAAAGGGTGACTAGACAAGAACCAATGAACAGACAGGAGAAATAACAAGATAACATGAGTCAGCTGTGGGAGGTGGAGGCCAGTTCATAGTCCTGCAGCGACCTCCTGTGGCCACAAACCGGAATCATGGCACAACCCCCCACACCCCCCCAAAGACGCCACTCCGGGGCGCTGAAACAGATCTCCCAACCCACACAACAGCAGTGGGAGGGGGGATGATGGATAAACGAAGTCCACCCTCCAAGGTGGCGGCAGAGGAGATGGAGAAGTGAGGAACGTCTGCCCAGAAACAGAAGCCGGAGTGGGAGTCACTGTTGCTGGAGCCGGGGCAGAAGCCACGGCAGGTGACTCTGAGGCCAGGGCGGGAGCCACGGCTGGTGGAGTCGGTGAGGCCGGGGCGGGAGCCACAGCTAGTGGAGTCGGTGAGGCCGGAGCGGGAGCCACGGCTGGTGGAGTCGGTGAGGCCGGTGCAGGAACCAGCGCTGGAGAGGCGGAGGCCGGTGCAGGAACCAGCGATGGAGTCGGGACAGCCAGTGCAGAAACCGGCACTGGAGTGTAGACGGCCGGTGTGGAAATCTGTGCTGGGGCCGTGGTGGAAGTCAGGCTGTTGGCAGGGGCCGCGGTGGAAGTCAGGCTGCTGGCTGGGCTGAGTGATGCTGGGCTGACTGGAGCGGGCTTGACTGGAGTGGCTGCAGAGAAGACTGCAGAGCTGACTGCAGAGGCTGTGGAGAAGGCTGCAGAGCTGACTGGAGTGGCTGCGGAGAAGGCTGCAGAGCTGACTGGCGGGGCTGTGGAGGAAGCTGCAGAGCTGACTGGAGCGGCTGCGGAGGAGGCTGCAGAACTGACAGGAGTGGCGGTGGAGGAGGCTGCAGAGCTGACTGGAGCTGGACTGAGAGGACCTGAACTGAACTTCTTAGGGCTCTGAGCTGAGCTGAGAGGGACCTGAGCTGAGCTGAGAGGGATCTGAGCTGGGAGAGGTTGGTCTGAACTGACCTGGACTGAGAGAAACCTGTGCTGAGTTGAGAGAGACCTGAGCTGGGCTAAGAGAGACCTGAGCTGGGCTAAGAGAGACCTGAACTGGGCTAAGAGAGCTGAGAGAGGCTGAGCTGAACTGGCCTGGACAGAACTGGGTGGCTGAGAAGACTGCTGAGCTGAGCTGGCCGGCTGAGAAGGTTGCTGGTCTGAGCTGGGCGGCTGAGAAGGTGATCGCACTGACTGGGGCGGCCGAGGAGAAGGCTGTCGAACTGACTGGGACCGTGGAGATGGCGGCAGAGCTGACTGGGGGGCCTGAACGGAGTTGGAGTGGGCTGAGCTGAGAGGGGTGACGGAGCAGAGAAGGACTGCGAGGAGTTGGACAATGAAGCTTTAGGCGACAACTGAGCTGGATCATACCCTTCAGTGTCACAGGTAGCTCATTGCCGGCCAGCTTGTCCTTCAGATAAGGAGCCAACCCAGCATGGTATTTGGTCCGGAGAACCGCATCACTTCACAACCCCTGGGCTGTCCAGGAGCGGAACTCTGCCATGTATTCATCAACGGAGCGAGCTCCCTGGCGTATGAAAAACAGCCAGGGGGCTGAAGACTCACCGGAGGTGCGTGCTGGTGGACCTGTGATGCTGGAAAACCCAACCGGCGTTTCACTGCTGTTACGGGTGAAGCCATCTTGGATTCACCGGTCTCGGAGCGAGGGGAAGACTCCGGAGGAGCTGGCTGACAGGTTGGGGAGGTCCGCTGTGCCTTGCGAGGTGCAGCATCCTGTCATGATTCCGGGTTTGCGGCCACGGGGGGTCGCTGTTGGACAATGAATGGGCCTCCACCTCCCACAGCTGACTTGTGTTATCTTGTAATTTCTCCTGTCTGTTCATTGGTTTTTGTCTAGTCACCCTTTGTATTTGTTAGTTACTCCTCAGTTGTGGTGTGGAGCATTCTGTCACGGATCAGTCCTGTCCGGACTGAGAAGGAGAGGAGGCACAGGCGCGGACTGAGAAGGAGAGGAGGCTTCCATGATGAGATTTTTTAAGACACTAAACACAAACTGGAACAATACACAAAGCCAGGCACGGGGGCAAACAAAGAGAAGGCACGAGTAGAATAGAGGAGGCGAGTAGAAAAGAGGAGGCGAACACGGACCGGGGAAAGGAAGGAGAAGAGTACATAAAGAGGTCTAATGCTCCACGCCACAACTGAGGATTAACTAATATAAAGGGTGACTGAACAAGAACCAAAGAAGAGACAGGAGAAATAAGATAACACGAGTCAGCTGTGGGAGGTGGAGGCCAGTTCATAGTCCTACAGCGACCCCCTGTGACACTATTCATTCTGTAGAGCATTTTTGAGGTCAGGCACTAATGTTGGCGAGTCAAGTTCTTCCACACTGAATTCATCCAACCACGTCTTGATGGACTTTGCTTTGTGCACTGGGGCACAGTCAGGCTGGAACAAAAAAGTTGTACCCCAAACTGTGTCCACAAGGCTGGAAGCATGATGTTGTCTAAAATGTCCTGGTATGCTGAAGCAAGATTGCCCTTCACTAGAAGTAAGGGGCCTAGCCAAACCCTGAAAAACAGGAGTGGCCCAATGCTTTTGTCCATATAGTGCATGGAAATGAAGCCAAAAGAACTCATGGCTTGCATGTATACATCTAACCACCAGCTTCTTGGACTGAACATGGAAATGCTACTTTTGCCAAATCATGACTATATTACTTTGTTGTCTGATTACATCAACTGTTCACCTCTTCTTTCATCTGACTGGACTGCTAGTTATTCATTATTTAGGCAGAAACAGCTCTTGCTCCCCATCCTTCCACACCACCACCACATTCTCAAGAGCTCCTTCATTCTTTCTGGGAGACAAACCTTAGAATTTCAGCAAAAGGGCATTTTGGAAAGCAAATGCAATGAACGCTTTATCATATTATGCTTTCCCTTGCCAATTCAGAGAAACCTACTTTCATACTAAACAGTTTGGTTTCATTCAGTTTTCAGCCAGTTAGACAGTCGATGTTTTCAAAACAAACAGATGCACCAGTGTGATGTTGAATGAGGTCAGCCTTGTCCTCTGTTGTTTACTGCTGCTTGACTCACTAAACTCCACTTCTCTTGGATTAACAGAGCAGGACCATGCCCCAATTTCTCACGTTTTGGTCTCAGCTGTTGTTTTGTTCACTGTATCCACAAAGCATGCTGTGTCTGTGAGCAAAGTCCCTTTTGTTTCCTGGACTAGCCTGCTGGTTAGTGGTCCACTATAACCCTTTTGAAGATTAAGGTCTGCTAAATATTCTTAGTAAAGTGGAGCAATGATTTCCAAAGGAGGTAATTGCAGTGATGCAAGTTTTCCTTTCTTTCAGTTTATTCCAGACTTTTTGGTGTTTTAATAACTGAAACAGACCAAAATGTTGAGCAGAAGTGGCTTATACATACACCTTATTTTATGTAAATGTTTTAGTATTAAGTAATGTTCTGTAAATAAATGCAGAATGAAATGGATATTATTACAAATAATGATCGGTCTATTCAGAAGACAAACAGACAAGGAAGACAAGCCTCTGAAAACTCTCCCTTTCTATCACACACTCTCCAGTTCCAGAGTAGCCTTGGTTCTGCTCACATCTCTCATCATCTCAGGCTCAATGAGTGCCTGTGGAATCTCAGATAAAGCTGCTACTGAGTGATCATGAGAGCCAAGGTCTCTCTTTTTCCCCATCCCATAGCAGCAAATCAGCCATTTGAGCCACTACTGATGAGTATTTGTTCACATCCCATAGGACTGTTCTCGTGTACTCTCTAGACTATTTCACTTTTATTTGTCTTTATTGATCACTCAGGCCAGGTACATGGTAAATGCAGGAGAGCTATACTCTTTGTTTTGTATGCTACCATCTAGGCCTGGGCGATACGGCCTAGAAATAATATTGCAATATTTTTAAGCTATATCACGACGCACAATATATATCTCAATACCTTGTAATTTCCTTCAAAACACTGTATAAATGCTAAATTCGGCCCTTTATTGCACAAAATAACAACAATCTAATGAATTTAAACCAAGATTTATATAGTAAATGCTTTATTTCAAAACAAAGTTTAACATAGCAAACACTTTTAAACCACAGTTTAATATAGCAAATGAATAATTAACATTACAGACTTTTAATGTCTCTTTTAATAACTTTTTTGCAATGTTTTTGTGCAATAATGGTCACACAGCAATAAAAAATATGACATAATATGCTGAAGAAAAAAAATGCTTCAGCAAGAACAATGATAGAACTAAGTCCATCTATGAGGGGGCTTTTAAGACAATGTACATACAAGGCATTTCAGGCCTAATTAAAACAATAATAGCCTCACGTACCTCACTTCAATTTATTTGACAAATATCTTGTATGACAAATTCAGCAAAGCTCAAACTATTAGTACCGCTTGTGGGCACATCTGCCTCACATCTTACTTTTCCCTCAGCCAATCAGTCACACTAACACCCTTTTATTATTATTATTATTATTAATAAATAATTATTATTAAATCTCACACAGATTAACCTTTGACCAAATATTTTCTGACAATATATGCTCACCCCCGAATCCCCCCAACCCCCCAGGACAACAGCAGAAATTTTACACCAACACAATACCAACCCCCACCCCACCCCCCGGGTGAGACGTAGACCGATGCTCCCCCCCAAACACGCACATTAAAAATGCTTCTGGAGCCCCTGGTCGTGACATATTTCATGGTATAGTGTATTTATATTTATTTTGTGTACTTTGTGTTCAATAGTAGCATTCATGCTTGATAGTACATTAGAAAGTAAACAGTGCAGACAAGAATAAACAGTGGTGATGTGGATAATTTAGATTTCAGCATACATTTGGTAAAAAGTAGTTATACACATTCAGTTATACACACTGTATACACATTCACATACACAAGATTAAAATAATTAATTTATGTATTCTATGTTCTGTGTATTCTATGTTCTATGCATATGCACAATTTGCACACAAAATGTATGCTTTCCCCCTGACTCTCAGATATGAGGATCCATTTTAGGATGTTCTAGGGATTTCCATATTCCTACTAAATGGACAGGTTCTGGAGCCTGTACATTTTCTTTTTTTTCAGACCATATTAAAAATCCATCTCTCTACTCAGCAGCCAGGTGAACATAAACATTTGTGTCAGCTTTACACTGGTGGTGCTAGTGTGAGTCAGACACCATAACCCCATGTCTGTGATTTGTGAGGGGGAGAGCCGTTCATAATTAAACCAGGTTCAAGTATTAGTCATATCTAATGGTAAGTATGGCTCACACCATGTGGAACATCCTGGTAAAAGCCCAGAAATAACTGCAACATTTTAATGATATTGCCAAACAGCAGCAGCCTTTTCAGTCCATAATTTTGACAGTGTGCAGGAGTTCTACTGCATGTGAGGAGCATTTCTCTTCCAAAGACTGCTCCTCAATTTGGATAGGCAAACTACAAAAAGAAAACACCTAGCTGCAGACGTAACCTTACCTTGACTGGCATACAGTTAGGTTCATAAGGTTTTTGGACTTTGATGCAATTTTTGTCATTTTCTCTGTATACCGCCACAATGGATTTGAAATTAAGCAATCAAGATGTGACGGAAGTATAGACTTTCAGCTTTAAATTAACAAAGTTATTGCATTAAGCGTTCAGAAATTACAGACATTTTTCACAGAGAAACTCTTGGGTTGCTTTTGCAGTATGTTTTGGGTCATTTTCCATTTGCACCATCAGTCGTTTGCCATTTGCCTTTCAGTCAGTTTTGCAGCATTTGACTGAATCTGAGCCCTATACACTTCAGAAATCAATTGACTACCTCTGTCAGCAGTCACATGATCAATAAACTACAGTGACCCAGGTCCATTGGCAGCCATATATGCCTGTTTCATAACACTGCATCCACCATGTTTGACAGATGATGTGGTATGCTTCGGGTCATGAGCTGTCCCCTCCTTTCTCCCTACTTTTTTCTTCTTATCATTCTGGCACAAGGTGATCTTGGTTTGTTCTGTCCAAAGAACCCTATTCCAGAAGTGGTCAGGTTTCTTAAGATGTTTTCTGGCAAAATCTTGTCTGGCCTTCCTGTTCTTTGTGTTACCAGTGGTTAGCATCTAGATGTAAACCCTCTGCATTTACATTCAATAAAGCAGGATTTGATCATATATTTTGACAGTGATATGAATACCTCTTCCAGAGGGCTTTTGCGTAGGCTAGATGTTGTAATGGGGATTTTCTTCATCAAGGAGGGAATTCTATAATCATAGTCTCCCAGACCTTTTGGTGTTGCTGAGCTCACCAGTGCATTCCTTCTCTTCAAGAATGTGTCAGATTGTTTAATTAAACTAGAGAGACTCTTGAAGAAATGGCTGTAACTTCTGAAAGGTTAATGCTATATCTTTGTTAACCCCCTTAAATTAAAGCTGAAAGTCTATGCTCCTGTCACATCTTGATTGCTTAGTTTCAAATTCCTTGTAGTGGTGTGCAGAGAGAAAATTGCATCAATGTCCAAGTAATCAAGGACCTAAGTAATTAAGGACCAAGTAATTAAGGACCTAACTGTACATAACCTAACTTTGACAGACGAGCTCAGGGTGTCTGCAGGGTTTTAAAAAGTATTAAAAGGTGATAAATCAAAATTGCCAAATTTAAAGTAATCAAAAGTGTTAAATTTGGTTTTAGAGGTTTTATTAAAAAAAAAAATTCTATCTGCTAAAGTTTGAGTTAGTTCATTTAAATGTAGGCTTTAGCGTATCTGGGCACCAGAGATGGGGACTTGAGTCTAAGACTCGGACTCGAGTCACACTTAAGTTGCACAAACAAAGACTTGTGACTTTCCCTCAACGACTTGACACTTGACTCGGACTTGGGTGTCGTGACTCGTGAGTAATAACTCGTAAACAATGTTCATTTCATGGAATTATTTATTTATATCTCGCACTCTTTCCAATGACCCCTCGTTTGCCATAATCCAGAGTTAATAGCGGAAAACCGTTCACCTCGCCCCAATGTCCCATTACTTTTATCCGAGGTGAACGGTTTTCGGCTAATAACTCCGGATCGCCGGGGGGCTATTATGTTAAACGAGGGGTCGTTGGAAAGATGTCACCGAGCCCTATCTAACTGTGAAGTTTCACATTTAGAGTGCGAGATATATTTTTCATATTTAACATTTAGATTTAAGATCATTTAAGGCAAATCCTCCATGTTGGTGAGGGGATATCACAGCATGCAGTCCAGCCCCCTTCTAAGTAACAGCCAATTGTAATCATGGGGCGTGGCCAATTAGCATATCTTCTGAACATTTAGAGCTCAACATTTAGAGCTCAAAAATCCCACATTTAGAGTCACGATTTAGAGCGCAACTTTTCGTTTTTTAACACATTTAGCTCTAAATTGAGCTAAATGATGAAAAAATGACATGTCTGAATTTTTAAGCTGTTTTTACAAATGACACCCCATAGATTTGGACTTATAGTACATGTTTATGTTAAAATCAAATTATATCAGTTCACCAGTCCATGTAGTGGATGCCAGTTTGTGAAGTGATATCACCAATAGTTCATATAGCAGATGCCAGTTTGTAATGCATCAACAGTCCATGCAGCGAATGCCAGCCAATGTCTTCATCTTCATTGCGCATTTTATGTAGTTTGTTTTATTTTTATTCACGAAGTGAAATAAATGCAATATGTGGTCAACATCAGTGAGTCTGTAAATCTGTTGTATAGTGTTATATATGTCAAAATCTGCCTAAATGTTAGAAAGGTTGCTGATTAATAATAATAATAATAATAATAATAATAATAATACATTTTATTTGAGGGCGCCTTTCAAAAACCCAAGGTCACCTT
>JBBIGA010093487.1:0-11202 GCA_037576975.1 Alestes dentex | reverse complement strand
ACGTCTTCACTTTCTTCGGAAGCTGAAGAAGGCCAGTCTCCCTCCTCCCATCCTCACATCATTTTACCAGGGAACCACTGAGAGCATCCTCTACTGCTACATCACTATCTGGTACAGGAACTGCACTTTCACTGAAAAGAAGTCTCTGCAGCGGATAGTGAGGACAGCAGAGAGGATAATTGGAGGCCCTCTCCCAGCCATCTCCCACCTCTACGACAAACACATCATCCGATGTGCGAATAAAAAGGTGAAGACACTTTCCACCCCTCACATGCACTGTTCTCCCTCCTTCCATCTGGCAGACTCTTTCACAGCATCAAAACTGTAACTGCCAGACACTTAAGCAGTCAGAGCCCTCAACTCACTGCCACCAAAGGTCTGATAAACAACCACTTTTACAAACAAACACTTTTACAAAGACTTTTACAAACATAAACACTTTTACAAACACTTTTACAAACGTAAAAGTATTGATTGTGTTGATTGTTTACAAACAATCAACACAAAGAAATACACTACAAACTGGACTTTTCACCTTCAAGCAATATACATTAAAGCACTGTACACACAAAAAATCACCACAAACTGGACTCCCACTTTCAAACAATATTCACCAAAAGACTCAATAATAACAACACAAATGCACTACAAACTGGACCTTGGAACAATATGCTTATCTGTACAACTCAGCCTCATGGTTACAGAACACATCTATCCCATGTTATATTTGTACATTTTACAATCTGCACATGTCTTTATCTTGTCTTGTCTACAATATCCTGACCATAACGTGAACCTGGCATTCAAATATCACCTGCACAACATCTCACTTTATTGTTACTGCACATGATCACTTTGTATTGTCTCTTGTCCTGTCTTTGTTTATTGTACATAGATGTAGCTAGTATTAGTACATTTTTATCTGTTTTTTAATCTTACTTAAATTTAGTTATTATTTATTTGGTTTCTAGTTTTATATCTCTTGTAGATATATTTTAATATTCTTATAAATGCACCATGGGGGGCTTGGGCTGAAACGGTATTTCGATACGCTGTATACTGTGTATATTGTTGTATTGACAATTAAGGTCTTGAATCTTGAATCTTGAACTGATATAAACACTAGCGCTTGTTAGAACGTACAGTATTTGTAATTATTTGTAGGCTGTGTTATGAGTCGATAGTGACGAGGCATAATAAGTAGCATCTCTCCCTCCCTTCTGCGCGCGCTGTGCACACACACACACACACACACACACACCCACACACACACACACTGATAAGTTACATCTCAAAACACGCCTTCCCCATACATATGTACTGTTGTGGTCGGCCAGGTCCATTTTACAGTGTATACACTGCACTACGTTGTCCGCCTTACACAGTGTAAAATGTTCCCACACTTCGGACATATTCTGCCTTTTACGCACACCGGGATCTTCATTTTCAGCCATTTCCATAGACAGCAAAGTTAACACGCCTTATCTTTGAAATGCGTGTCAGTTACAACAGTCCGTGTGAAACAATGATACCGGAGCTGCGCAGTAGTCTACAAAGCGGGAGTGATACGATAGCAGAGACATTTTAAATAGATGAACATTTTTTGTGATCCATTTATTCGAGTTACTCAAATAATCGTTTCAGCCCTAGTATTAATACTATGACAGATGAGAGCAGAAAGAGATCTAGTGTTGACTGCCAAACAAGAGGTATGCTTCCCAATCTGCACGTGATCTAACTTCACTAGCTCATCTTTTACTGACTGTAGTGCTACTGCTTCTGTGTGTTTTTCAGCTGAGAGACTGTGAAAACATGGTATTACAGACAGGTACAGAACCTTGAGGAGTAAACTGGACTTTCATGTTACTCACCTGGTGGAGGTGCCAGGTATGGGCCGCCCCGTATCCACTAGAACACACCAGCAGTAACCCGTAGAGGGATGACATTGGACAGGCTTATACAGGCCGCCTTGGGCACACTCCGGAATGAACACCGCCTCGTTCCTGTGCTGCCTCGCCTCCTCCTGAGCTGTTAGCTGTTCCTGATCGCAAGAAGAGGCTACAAAAGGGACAAACAGAAAACGAATTTTCTTTATTTTCATGCAAAACTGTGTCTTTTGGTAGAGTGATTGCATTTGTGTGCAAGGACATGCAACGCAGGGTGGATTGGAAGAACGAGCAGAGCAGAGTGCAAAGCAAAGATGTGAGAGTGAGAAGTGACAGCACAGATACGCTAGAAGATGAATGATGTTTAACAGTTCCCTGCTGTGAGAAGAGGCCAAGTGTCTGTGTTTGCTCTGCAGAGTGGCAGAGAGGAGGGGGGGAGAGAAAGATATACAGAGAGAGAGAGAGAGCGAGAGAGAGAGAGAGAGAGTGAGCAAGAGCATAAGAGAGAGCATGAGGGTGACTAAGAGCTAAACTGGTCACAGTCCAGTGGCCTAAAACATACATATTTGTGAGATTTCAGTTTCAATGTATTCAGACTCGCATTGACTTTGGTGATAAATCCAATGCACACATTATCCCTTAATGGACAAAAACACGTATTTAGAATGGACTTCAGTCCATTTTAAATCAAATGTTCTGATGCATGTTCTGATGAGCTACAGGACAGGAAGATTTGGTTGCAGACTGTTAAGATATCCAACATTATCCACCTACAATGCCTGTCACATACATACACATGGACAGAATGGACAAAGGATGCAGAATTGGGGAGCTGAATAGGCAATAGAGTCAAAGACAGTGAAAGGATGGACAAATAAAAAGAGAACAGAAAAACACAGTAAACAACTGGGAACACTTTATTGCTAGTCTAGCCGTATAAAGGCTCTCTGAAGGTTTAATACTTGTTAATGAATGGTTATGAAATAGGTCATAAGGACCTTAAAATAATTCTAATTCAACACAAACAGACAACAGTGACTTGTTGCTTGCACAAATAGTGAGTATACATTCATCTGTTCTGTTAAAGCTCAGATCTTGCTGGTTACTGATCTTCTCCATCAGTCAGCATTACGCCTGCAAGCTTAATTGCACACTCATTTTCAGATATGCCAGCTCACCGTTGCTTTTTTTGCGGTAACCTAAGATGTTACGAGGGGTAGCAGCCCAGTAGGTAAAGCACTTGCCTGTGAAACCAATAACCACAAGGTTGAAGGTTCAAACCCCACTTTCTACCAGTGTGTCCTTAAGCACGACCCTAAACCCTCCGTTTGCTGCGGGGGGACTGTCCCTGTAACTAATGATTGTAAGTCGCTCTGAAGGGTGGAAATGTAAAATTAATTTTGCATTGGAGCTGCAAAGCCAGTGTAGCTAAAAGGTAATGGTAGCTTTTACTGCCACTGTATTAACTATCAGGACCTTCTCCGAGTTGTTAAGAAACTGAGTTGTCAAGAAACTGTAATTCGATTTGCGAATGTGGTTCCTGACACAGCATAACTAAAAACATCAGTAGACACCCTGAAACCTGGATCCTGCCCATATTTTTTTAAATGCACAGAAAAAAAGGATGTGATATAGTGGCTGAAATCAAAGTCTATTTGAGGGTGGTTGCAATAGTTTGAAGCAAGTTTGTAATGACAGGATGGATATAGTTTGTTAGATACAGTTAGCTGCTCCACTACAAAACTAAAGAAGCAAACTCCGGCCACCAAGCCTGCCTTCACTGGCTGGCTGCATTTAAGCTCAGGGAAGAACTGTGTCAAACAGATTCCTTTAAACCCCTCACTTATTTTGACTGAGCTTCAAACAAGGATACAGTTCCACTCTGCTCACTGCTCACAGCTTTGAATGCATAAACCATACACATGGGAAATTTGGGATTGAAAAGATTAGATTTCGCTACAACCGCCGCATCAGGGTTCAATCATGCTCTTCTGACTGGGAGACTCATGCCATACCGCACTGCTCTCCAGCAAAGTTTTACGCCATCTCATCCAACGCCAAGCACACAAGAAAGAATAAACAAATAAAAAAATGAGACACAGACAGATAGACAGACAGATGTTTTTTTTCCCTCACAAATCGGCTGGAGGAAAGTTTGGGGCAACACTTCTCTCACGTTTGTTTATTTTACTGTGGTTTCACACAAAGAAACACACACACACATGCACATGCACATAGGACCTCATGATGCTTTTTTAATAATCTTTGGTTTTTCCTCTCATTCTTCACTTTTCTACTTCTCTCTCTCTCTCTTTCTCACTCTCGCTCTCTCTCTCTCTCGCTCTCTCTCTCGCTCTCTCTCTCTTTCTCTCTCTCACTCTCTCTCTCTCACTCTCTCTCTCTCTCTTTTGCTGTCTTTTCTTTCTGTTCTCAGCAGCTTGTGATAGAAGTAATCAGTGCTTCCCCACCGAGCAACAGGCTAATCAAAACCATCAACACTACTTTCGCTAGCTTTTTATTGGTCGTAAATCAATAAGACGTCACAATCAAACTATTTGCACACATGCAAGCACATTTGCACACACACACACACACACACACTAATGCTTTCCTGTGGGTGTATACAGTGTAAACATTATCAGTATAAGCCGTTGTATCATGGTGCATGCAATCATTTTTTCCACATAAGACTCAATAAAAGCTTTACGCATCCAATTAGATCAGCACATCAGCAAGCTAGTTAAGTGGGGATTGAGCAGTGTGTGTGTGTGTGTGTGTGTGTGTGTTGTATTTATCTCTTTGTGGGGACCAAATATATTTTATGATTGAAATACAAAAAATCTGTAGAAGTGTGGACATCTTCATGATCTTCACAAGGAAATAAACAGTTTTCACCACAATTATTTTGGAAAAGATCAGAAGAATTGTCTTTTGTTTAAGGTTAATGTTAGGGTTAGGCTTAGGTGTAGGTGTGATGTTTACATATGCAGTATTATGACAGTTAATGCAATGTCCTCACAATAGTACTGATGGTGTGTGTGTGTGTCTGTGGGTGTTCTGGCCACATAACTGAGAGTAAATGAAGCTTCAGGACAGAAAGGATGATACTAGTCCCATCAAACAATTTTCAGATTTTTATTTTTTGAGAAGCATCTATAATCTGTTCTCTTACTGTAATAAAAATATCAAAACATATTTATTTCAGAATTTTGCCCATTTCTGTCCACTCACAACTACTTTCCTAAAGTTAGTAACATTAACGAAGGCTCAGTCCTCTAATATCTTCTCTGAGGAGCTCATTTCTTTGTAACAATGAGAATGTTCACACAAATGCTGCATGTTCTCTGAAATCTCACTGGGCACTCATAAATCAGGCCAATACCACGCCATTAACACTGATTTTCTCAAACTGTCTTGTTTGCTTCCAGCAAAAAAAAGTTATTACGTATTTAGCTGTTATGTTCTGTGATAATATTGAGAGATGTTATCATAAAAAGCATTCATGAACTACCTGAAACTGCACAGCTGCATCACGTCATTTCTAGATAAAACAAGCGAGGTTTAGCCCATTTAAGAGGTTGTGTCTGGAAAGTTGAGATTGAGACTCACACTGTGTCCTGGTCCTGTTCTGTCTGCTACGCTCTTGCTCCATCCACAGGGTCGGATACTGCGAGATGACTTCTGGAGAAACAGTGAAGTGCAGACCTTATTATGTCCCGCAGGAGTTCAGTGTCATTGTTATTGTGGCGGTGTACATTTCTCCCAATGCGAATGCTAAGGAAGCGCTGCGCAAGCTGTACGAGGCCATCAGCGACCTGCAATCTCGCCACACCGAAGGATTTCTCATAATTGCTGGTGACTTTAATCATGAGAATCTTAAACTTGCTGACCACTGAAAACTACTTGTTTATGGGAGCACTGAATTATTTTTTTACATTTTCCCCCACATAGTGTAGCTATTAGGGCCTGACTGATGTAAAACATTTGTGTCTGATATTGAGATACATTTTAAGATGATACAATTCTAATGCAATATTTGCTGATATTTTGATTTAATATTTATATTTTTAATTTTTAATTTTAATGTTTCCCTCTTTCCCACTTAATGTTGCTTTACAGTCTTGAGGGGAAACACATGACTTTTTAAGCTTTCAGACAAGCCTAATAATTTCTGGGAACTACAAAAATGCACTTTTTTTTTTTATTTTCATTCAACGGAATCATGTTTGTACTTGAACAAGTGCTGTTTCCTCATAGGAAACAAATGGAAAAAATGGGTTAAATTCTTGAAGAGCACAGTTTAAAATTGTCCAGTCAGATTTTTTCTTTCAATGGTATCTAAGTAAACAAGTGAGCTCCCTCATTGATTAGATTTCACAAGCTGGATTGGTGGCCTAATGTATCAGATTAAATACTATTGTAATTATGTACTGACAGAAGAATCAGCCAGTCATATTTTGATTTCCCATGAGTAGAACCAATTTAATGAGGGGAAACTTTCTGGAAGTTCTAGAAACATCACTGACTGTGCTTTTTGTCATTTACATGGTAAACAGTGACACCTTCATGCCAGGACTTTACTGAAGTAGTCACTGTAGAAATGCTACATACAAGATAGAATATATATTAATATATTTGTTACAAACCACACAAAAATGAAATATACATAATTTCATATGAAATTTGCATTACATTACATTGTACTTCAGTACAATGCTTTTTTTTTCATATTTGGTATTAATTCTTTTCATTTAAAAAGGGTTGTTTATGTTTTACATTGTTATTCTCATGGTAAATGATAGGCTAAGATATATTTAACATTTTTTATACAAAATATGATGCCGTTTTGTCTTCAGATTCAGTTCAGCCTGTTTTTTTTCATATAAAAGAGGACATGCCTTATAGAAATGCTAATTATCACTACACTCTCTGTTCAGTGTTTTTTTTTTTTTTTTGCCAATACTGATTAAATAAGTAAAGATCAGCCCACAAATATATACTGGTGGAATCCTAGTAGTTGTAAAAATAAGCAAGCAAGAGGAGGAAGCAGAAGACTTTATCATTTCATGATGAAAACCATCACTCACCTTCTTCCTCGACTGGCGGCTGTGGCTCTGCAACAAGTCCAGGAGATTCATCTGCATTTAGAATGGAGAAAATTTGCAAGGAAACTACAATTACGAGAGTAAGCTAAACGTTCACAGTGTCAGTCAATAACTATTTGCACGTTGCCCGGCAAAGAGGAAACAAAAAGTTGAACAAACATTCTGCGAAGAACGCTAGAAGAACCCAGAGAAAGATGCTGGAGGATGAATACATTTTAAAAAGGATAAAACAAACGAAAGAGGAGATGTGGAAATGTAATAGTGGTTACAGTCATGACCTCTCTTGGATGAAATTTTCAAGAAATGTTAAAACCATCATTAATACAAATACATAATATAACATTGTCTCTGTCAAAACAAGAGCTTGTGTATTCCAGTAGGTCATTTTCAGTTACAAACATTAACTAAATTGAACTAAATAGAACAAAGCAGAAGTTCATGTAAAAAAAAAAAGTAATTTTGCATCCTTTTAACACAATTTAAAAGTCAACTGGATAAAAATGGAGATGCAAAGTATCTATGACTCAGTTATACAGTATACTAAACATTCATTTTTTGTTTTGCAAGTATAGTGCTTATAGTTGAGTTTACTCAAAATATATACATTAACTTGGATAGCACTAATTAGCACACCAACACACCAACCCCAGTACCAAGGCATTAAAGGGGATATACAACACATTTTTTTGTTTTATGTTTTTGTTTTCTTTTTGTTTTGTTTTGGTTTTTTTTGCAAATTTCTTCATAATTTAATCATAAACAAAGTCAGAGTGGTCTGATGTGAGACTGTTCATTGCAGAGAAACTCAATGACACAGTCAGGCCAGGAAGGCCACTGCAATCTTTGGGCCATGGAAGTAAAATAAACACACACACTCTCTCTCTCTCTTCCTCTCTCTCTCTCCTCTATTTGTTTGACTGTTTACAAGCCTACATGGAAACTGCAAAAGCCTGACTATTTTCATGAAAAGAAGTTCTTATTGTTGGTCTGGATTGTCTTAGTGGAATTTGTTGGTGAGTAACCTTCTCATGCATGTGCTGTACTCATTATTGCCATCTTGTATAGCTTTACAAAATAACAAACAGCTATTTGAGTGCTAGTTGTGTTGTGATGGCCCCTTTTGTGAGGATAATTCTTTACTTCTCTTGCATCTGTGCTCAATTTTATCAGCTCAGCTTACCACATAGGTGTACTTTGTAGTTCACAATTACAGATTGTATTCCAGTGATTACTCTGCATCATTTGTTAACTAGTCCTGCATAGCCCCTCCGCACCCCTTTACCTTGCTCCTCAATCGACATGACCCCACCAGACCACCAGTGCGCAAATATTATTTGGGTTATTCTTAGCATATTTTAACATTTAACAGTGGTGGCCTGTTAATGTGTGTGTCTGTGTGTACATGTGTGAGTGTCTTTCACACAAAGCATTGTTGGAGTTTTTAAACATCCGTGTCACTACTGGGCTGAGAATAGTCCACCCACCAGCATCCTGAGGCCAGAAACTGAACACGCATAAAGGACAACATAAGAGGTTTTCAGCTCTGGCCCTCGAATCCAGGGGGCACTGGTTATATTTTTTAGGCACTGGTTATATTACACTAGGTGGCCAGTCTGTTATTCATTAATACTAACTGTGGCGGCATCAGATTAACTACCATCAATAACTTTACATCTGAAATCTACAATTCCAGCAGCACACACACACACACACACACACACAAGCATGTCAATGTCACTGCTGTGCTGAGAATGACACCATCACTAAAAAAAAAGAGAGAAAGAGTGAGAGAGAGAGAGAGAGAGAGAGAGAGAGAGAGAGAGAGAGAGAGAGAGAGAGAAAGAGATACAGTGGTGCGTGTACATGTGTGCCTGTGCTCACACTTGGATGGTGAGAAGCAGAAAATGCAGCCAACTTGTAAGACTGTAAAAACTTTAGAGATGTTGAGAAGACTTGTAGAAAAATTCCACCAAATCAGCAATAACCTGAAAATGAGTCCCCTGAAAAGAAAGTAAGCAGTAATAAAGGCAATCTTTTGTCTAGCCATCTGTGTAATTAAACGTATATAAGGTGTGTTTTCTATTTTTCTGAAGATTCTTCATCTGGAAGGAAAAACAGTGGCATTAGAGTGACCCGGTTAGTGTCCAGCACAGTCTGAAATAACCTTTGAGTTTCAGTTACTGTAAGAAAGCATGAGAATAAAAATTATTAGAAGGGCTCTTATTTTGATGATTTTAACATGAACCATCACTGAACAAATGGGTGGCTCAATTACGGCATATATGTGCAAGACAAGACACACACACACACACACACACACACACACACACACACACAAACACACACACTGCCAAGAGCAAAGACATGATGGGAGTGAGGGGCTAATGAGACAAAGGCTTAAAAGGATCACACACACATACACTGTCAAAAGCAATGTGTGAATGATTTAAGGATGTAAAATGCTACTTTGTAGGTATGTACCTGTTTTTCCTGGCTCTCTGGGAGTCACCTTCTCATGCTTTGAGCCTGAAAACAACATATTAACCACAAGTTATTCATGAATATCATAAAGGTTTAAAACTGTTGACATACTGAGAATGTGAAAGGATTGCTCAGACAAATACAAATGTAACCAATTTCCCTTGTAATCAGTCAGTCAGGATGTGTTTGGTCTTTGAAGTTTGTTTCTTTACTTTTGGACTGAAGTATGAAGGGTAAATTTAGAATGTAATACAAGTTTATACCTCACCAATCATCACACAATCATTTTTACTTGTTATGTCTAATAGACTTGCTTAAGTGGTTTCAGTATGATATGCTGCTATCTATTCAGTGGACAAAAGTGTACCACATAGATAAACAAACAATAGCAGTTGATGGTTGATGGTATGATGAGGGAAATACAGTCCACTAGGTTCAAATATATTTAGTGTCAAAAGCAGAAATGCAATGATTGGATGCTAATACCACACTAATTAGCAAACAAAATGCATGCCTAAATCATCACACACTTGCCTCAAAATTATCACAAATAGATTTGAACTTATCTCTTTAAGTAATATTTTATATTGCCTTCATCACTTTTATTTAACTCTTTTATGCTTATTTTATTTCTGTGTATGGCAAAGTGCTATAAAAACAAATTTACAAAATACTTTAGGATAACCATATAGGGTAGTCATAAAAAGTGCTAAATGTACACACCAAAAAAAATCATAGTACAAGTTGTCTTGGAGGTTACATTTGGATGTATTTTTTTACATTTTTTTTAGCTAAGGCTATTTTATATGGAGTTAGAAACAGCATTAGCAAGTCTATTTGAGATTTCTTAATAATTCAATGCAGTTTGTAAAAAAATTAAGCAGGTTGCTCATCATGCTCTCACCCGATTGTCAGCTATTAATCTCATAGCCCCAGTGCAAAATTGACTAAACAAACTTCAAATTCGCTAGATGTATCTTTGAGGTAAGTTGTGTAAACTGTATTTCTTTGCCACTTGTATAAATAAGAACTAGACTATATGTGATAACATCCTACACCAAAGAAGTTCAGAGCAAGTCCTTGCAAATGGGCAAATGCATATGTGTTGTGAATTCTGCAGGAAAACATATGACACCACGCTGGCACAAAATGTGCAGTTTGTTGGAAAGTGGCCTGAACGCACAGCTGTTTCCCGATGCCTGTCCATGTTGTATTGATTAAGCCCTCACATGTGCAATTAAAATAGCTATCTAATTGGACCCTTTTACTGAGGCTGCCGCAGTCGCACAAAGCCGAGCGTGCAAATCATGCTCTGGGCACGCACAGCTCATGGTGACAGTCTTCAGGGTATTATCGCCCCGTCCCTGTCTGAAGCTGCCCCCGGGGCTGGAGGCTGTGGGGGTTGGTGGGGTGGCTTTGGTTATGTGAGAGTTTTGGCAGGCCTTCTTACGCTAGCCCTCTGGAGGATTAAGCATTTTGCTGTTGCTCAACACCCCTGCTGGGCTCCAAACCGAGGCTGCTTGCTGCTAATGGTTTTAGTCAGAGTTAGAAAAGGCTTGTATTCTTCCTGCCTGCTGTACAGGCCCAAGGGGTCTACACACATTTTCAATTTTGGTTGGACATATAGCACAATTTGGTGGCGCAGGGGTTAGTGCTGTTGCCTCACAGCAAGAAGGTCCTGGGTTCGACTCCCGGGTTGGGCAGGGTCTTTCTGTGTGGAGTTTGCATGT
>JBBIGA010093476.1:0-11202 GCA_037576975.1 Alestes dentex | reverse complement strand
TGTGGTCCTGGAGGAATGTTGTGGTCCTGGAGGCTCATTGTGGTCTTAGAAAAAGGCAATTCTGGAGGAACGTTGTTGTCCCAGAGGAGTATTATGGTCCTGAAGGAACACTGTGGTCTTAGAAAACCATTGTGATCCTGGAGGATCATTATGGTCTTAGAGAAACTCTGTGATCCTGGAGGAATGTTGTGGTCCTAGTGGAACATTTTGGTTCTGGAGGAACACTAACACAGTGCTGGTTAAGGTCAAGTCTGGTGGAACATCTGTCATGATGAGGAGTGTGGTAACGTAACTGCATTGCTGAGAACAAAATCAACTGCTTTGACTACAGTGTTTAAAACTGAAACCTCCACTTTGATAGTTAAGTGCAAATACATGACATGGGAAAAAACATGACAAAAAAGGAAGTGGCAATGACTAAAATAAACATCACACTGGTACTGAAAGGAGAACAAAGCATTCGAAGGTAGGGTGGCGTCTCCTTATGATCACTAACATTTACTGGAGGAGAAAAGTAAGTAATTCATAATTAATATTTAAGAAGCATGTGAATTGTGCTGCTTTATTTTCTCTGCTTGCCTCTGCACTCAGAACAATTTAATTATCAAACAAATCAGTGCTACACAAACTTACAGTGCGTAAGCAGCACACTGAAAATGTCTAACCTTCTCAGAGCGATGGATTTATGTTTTAAACTGATGTAAAGTTGGTTAAAAGACCAATGGATCTGCAGTTTTCAAAAACTGTTCGATAATCTTTTCAGGTCCAAGACAAGATGTCAGTTTGCTGGTGGTGTTTGTGTGTTTACTCCCTTTGGTTCAAAGGTGAGTAAAGAAAAATATGTGTTTATGGGAAACAATTTAGGGGCCTGATGATGAGAATGAGGAGGACAATGATGAAGATGGTTATTAGTAGTATTGTTATTGTTTTTGTTGTTATTCTTCCTCCTGATAATAATGATAATAATAGTAAAAAGCTGTAGTAGTAGCACCACTGTACTACTAAATAAAAACTACTGTTTTGAAAATATTAGCTAGTCTGAAACTGCTTAATCCTTATGCGCCTCTCAGATGAATTAGCATCAGTTAAACAGTCTGGAACCATCTGTTTGTTTACAGAATCAATTAAAGAAGAATCCATTTGCTGAATTACCAAACTAATGCTCTTCATAATAGTATAATTTCACAGGTTTCTTATAACATCAGAATTCATAAAAGGTCTTTTAGGAAAGATATGTTTTGACATGTTTTGACTTCTGCGGCATCAAACATGGATCTTTGATCTTGTTGCACAAATATCAGGTCTCTGATTTGTGCGAAAACAGAGAAGATATGGGGCATTTTTTGCAACTAACACTAAAGAAAGAAGTATAACACTACATAACAACTTTCATAATAACATACGTAAATCTACATAAACATTTATTTAAACATAAAAAATAAACAAGGGTTATACCAACAAGTGTCAGTTGCCATAACACTTGATGTTCAAAGCAGCTTTCAACAACTGACACAGGATAACCATTCATACATTTTTCTGTAGATTTATATCCAGTTGTACTTATGATATTGGTATTTTTGGTAAAAGATTATACCATTCCTGTAGCAACTTCATTTATTAGTCCACTCAGTTCTGAATCTTGGCAGTTGCTCAGTTGCGTTTCAAGAAAACAGATGTTTTGTTATTATTGAAGTTTATTGAGGTTTATTTTAGAACAGGAATTTCAAGCATAAGGGATAAAAGCCCCTAGGTATTACTGGTTTGCCTTGTCTCACACTCGCATGGAAACACTGAGGAATGTACCTTTATTCATTCTGTGTCATTTCAGTGTCTGTCTCTGCGAGTGACTCATGGACGATAGAGGTGCCACACTCCGTGATTGGCCTGGAGGGTTCGTGTGTGGTCATCCCCTGCCTCTTCAGCCATCCAGGTCCAGACCGGAGTGCCTCGAGCACCATAGGAATCTGGTTCACAGAGTCTAACGATAAAGTCTACCACTCAGAGACTTCCAAAATCAGCTCCAGTTTCCAGCATCGCACGAGTCTCCTGGGTGATCTAAGACACAGAAACTGCTCACTCAAAATAAACCCTTTGCGGCACGGAGACAGTGGCCCTTTCACCTTTCGGATTGAGATCGAACATGTTGACAAGTACACCTTTAAGAACAACAAAGTCTCTGTTGAAGTGAAAGGTGGGTGCTTTTACAGCTTAGCAAATGATTGAAATAGTCCAGTCAAAGGTTACACATATTCCTCTCTTTTAAAATTGTTACAAAAGGAGGTTAAGGTGTTGGAATATGAAGTATGAATTTTAGATTTTACAGCATAAGGCAGATATAACTACTTAGTTCAGTTAGAGCTGACCCTAAAAGAGAAATGCTAAATGCTGTAAACGTTACCGTTATCTTTAATGTGATTGGCTCGAGAGGCAATTTAGCAGATATGGTTGTAATGCAAGATTTTGAATCTGAGTTGCTTTAGCTTAAAAGGTTGCAGACGGCTGCGAGAACATCTCAGCTTGATAGTAAATAACAGCCATTGAAAGATCCACAATTTATTTTTAACACAATAAAAATACTTTTGCTCAGTCAGGGCATAATTTAAATGGACATTAACATCCCAAACAGGAACTCCAAATCCTCACTGCATACACCATACATAAAGTGATATGTACTTGTAGTCATATGTGGTCACGTTGTCAAACCACATCATAACACAGCCTGTGAGCACAATATCTGTGGTGATCCAGAAAAAGGTATTGTGTAACAATAAAATGCACTGGTTCTTGGATTAAGTGGCAGGACTAAAGGGCTGAACCAATTCGCTCACGATTTGAGAAGCTTTATCTTCTAGATAATTGAGCTCACGGAAATATCCATCATGGAATGAGTTGTTGAACGAAGCAATATTCTTAAATTATTCCTACATGACAGTAGAGAGCATGGACTATTAGAACCACAATCTCAGTTCAGGCCACAAATATTAAAACACGGTGAACGTCTCTATGGCAAGCTTTCTGCTTCTGTCCCTGTGGAATCATAGTACAATGTTGAAGCTCACATAAAAGACATTGTCTGTTTTGTCTAAGCCTTGTAGCACAAATATTATCACATATTTTATTTTTTATCTATAATTTCTGGAGTGAATCCTTCAGTAAAGAGCCCTGGTACAGAACTGTCACTGTTTACCATTTGACAGAAACCTGCCACTTGTATTTACAGGTAGCATATCTAAGAGTTCCACAAGGTCTTGAGTGATATTTTTCCTTCCAAAAATTGGTCCCACACATTAGAAATTAAAACATGATTGATTACATTAAGGATAAGCAGTTCGGATGGATGGGTGGATGGATACACTTCCTTGGTACATTGGTGGATTCATGGAGAGCAGCACATGTCCCCCCTACTTTTCAAAATAATTCATTTTCCCTTCTCGGACAACAGTCGAGATGTCAAGTGCTGCATGCACCCTCACATTAAAAATGCTCCTCGTGCCCATGGTATCATCCACTACTAATATTCAAACCTGAGACTGAACTAAAGCTGCTTTTACATCTCGCTTCCATGGATGATCCCAACTGCTAGTGTCACTACTGAGGTACCCTTAAGCAAGGTACTGTCTCCACACACTGCTCCCCGGGCGCCCCTCGTTGGTGGCAGACCCCTGCTTCACTTGGTGAATGGGTTAAATGCAGAGAAAGAATTTCACATTGTTTACATTGAGCTAATAAATTAAATAAATTTAAATTAAATTTCTCACAGCCGCACACTGAGCAAGTTATCTTTGCTAACAGAACAACATTCATCCTAGAAATTTTAATATTCCAGGTATTTTAGTACTGGCAGATATAAAATTCAGTTGTTGGATTGACAAATAGCAGAAATGGAGACAGACTGAAAAAATTAAAAACCTAATGCATTGAAACATGTACAGATGGTTTTTCCTGGTGTTATCATTAACATATATTTCATTTAAGTGTAGATTCTGCAGAAAAGCCCACACTTTCCGTGGACAAGGAAATGAAGTCTGGAAAGAAGGCGACTGCCACCTGCTCTGTTTTACACTCCTGTCCTTCTGACCCACCTCATCTCACCTGGAGCCACCAAGGAAAAGTGAGCAGCCAATCAAGTCAGCAAACGAAGGGTCAGTGGAAGATAACGTCGACTCTGAGCTTCACCCCTTCCAGACTGGACCACAAGAAGATCCTCAGCTGCACAGTCATCTTTCCGGGAGGGAAGAAACTGACCGCTGACACAACTCTCAGTGTCACATGTAAGTTACGTGTGCCCCATTTGAGAACACTATAAAATAGTAATGTTCCAAATATAGTCAAGAATGCATTTCTTTCTGCTATTTTCCATTATGGATGTGTGAAGTATTTTATTGGCAGACATTGTGTTTGCACAGAACCTTTTGAAAAGATATGTTTAAAACCCCTTAAATATACAAAATTATATAAAATACAGAATTGGCAGCATTTCCCGTGTATTAGACACTATTGCTGTTGTGTGGCATCAGTCTGAAGCCATCAAATCAAAGGAGAATCACTTCACATCTGGAATCATCGGCACCTGTTTCTTCACTGGCTCAGGCCTTAAGTTAAATGTGATTTGTTCTGCTGGAATGATTCATACGTAGGTCACTGTGTGGCTTAACAAACAAAAAACATTCCTCTGAAACTGGTCAGGTTCAGGGACTGGACTGAAAATGGGAGAGTTTGAAAGTCCTTCAGGGAGCCTGGAGAACTGCTCGTCAAGGCTACATTAAAAATACAAGAAAGTCTGGATCTGTGGAAGAAAAATATAAAGAAGTGAGAGTCGACTCAGAACTTTTGCACAGTACTGTACATGTGTTTATGATGTAGTGAGTCATGTGCGCGGTGCATTTATTGTAGAACTTGCGGAAAGTTTAGACTTCATCTCCATGTCCTCAGTAACAGAAGGAGGAAATGAACAGCTCCAGGGACAGAAAATCTGCCGCTCACAGCTTCCAGACTGTTTGTCACCTGATGGGGTAAAGCGGTCAACTTAAACCTCCGGTCACCTGCCCTCTTGTCTGCTCTGTCCTGTATTCAACTGCCCACACCCCCAACAGACCCTATATGTAGAGGCTTCAACTTCCAAAAAAAAAAAAAAACCTATTTAACATTTGTGTATTTGGTTATTTGGAGTTCAAATTTGGCTTTTGTTGTATTTGTTCAATCATAATAACAAACAAAATAATCACAGCTTTAATTTGGAGGACACAGGTTCAACTCACGGTGCTGAAAACTTTAGCACTTGGCCTCATTAAAGACACCTAATTAAACTCAACTAACTGGCAAAACTGTCATAGAGCTAGCGTTGGTCTCAGTTAATATACAGTGCTGTGCAAAAGTCTTGAGCCACCCTTTTTCTTTATATTTTGCTTAAAACACTTTTTCCTGCCTGTCAAACGGTCATATCTTTGGCAGATTAAATGAAAGAAATGGGACCAAATTTTACTATGACAGACTGCAAAGTGCCTGCAAAATTCCTTTAGGAAGCCTGGAGAGCTGTTCCTCAAGACTGTATTAAAAATACAAGAAAGTTTTGATTTCACTTATTTTTTTCTATTTGAGCTTACGTTTGAATAAACGGTCATCATTATTTTTTATTATCTCAGAGTCAGGCCTGCTGGTGCTTGGCAGGTCCTTTCAGTTCCTCATCTAAAAACAGTTTTGAGAAACTAAAAACCTCTTCCAGGAAAGCATCTGACACCTTTCTTGTTAAGGGCTACACTATGTACCTCACTGCATATTACATTACATTCATTTGTCAGACACTTTTGTCCGAAACAACTTACAGTTTGGGGAAACACTCAAGCTTCAGGTCAGTGTGAGAATCAGAGCAGAATTCTAAGTGCTAAATCTTTAAAGTGGGAGTAGTGCAAGAAGATGTAAGCTTAATCAGTGGAGCAGTTTCATATTCAGTTGTGCATTTTGTAAGTGTGAAGTGCATTAACTCAAAATAAAGTGACTGATGATTTGCACTTGCTGCAGATCCACCAGTGGATGTGCAGGTGGTCTCCAGGTCCGCTGTGATGGAGGGGAGCGCGGTGGAACTGAATTGCTCCTGTGACAGCAACCCTGTAGCCCAGAGCTACCACTGGTTCAGTGCAGACGGGTCTGAAGGGGGTGGAAGAGAGCTGGCAGAAGGACCCATTTACACACTGAAGAGTGTGGACAGACACACTAAACCTCTCTACTGCACCGCTGCCAACACAGAGGGAACCGGCCGCTCACAGCCGGTACCGCTCAATGTAGTGTGTGAGTAAAATGACAGTGTCACATGCCCTTTTCTGTCCTGCTAAATAAATACTTTTCTGCATGATATATTGTGCAGAAACAGCCAGAGCACTCCTGGATGGTATATGGTGATATATGTCTGTTTTTCACAACTCGTCATGATTATTCTTCTCCCCAGATCCTCCTGAGATTAAAGTGGGTTCCTCATGCACCTCTGAGTTCTCCACAGTGGTGTGTCTGTGCATGGTGGACTCCCATCCCTCCAGTGACATCCTGTGGTGGAGTTCAGATCCGTCCACTGAGCTCCAAAGCTCCAGCACAGAGCAGCACGGCTCTCTTACGATCGGGACCCTACAGGGGGTGCTGCACACACACACAGTGCACTGCTACGCCAATAACAGCCTGGGGAATTCCTCTGTCACCTTACAAGTGCCTCACAGCGGTAAGACCTCAAACCAGACAATGTTTTTAAAAGTGTGCATGCTTTTTTATTCAGAATGGATGTAAAATATAAATTTCTAATGCTGGGCAATGATTAAAAAAAAAATAAATAGCAATTTATTGCATGGTTTTCTGAGATTAATCGCGATTAATCGCATTGTAATACGTGAAATGAAATAATTAATTCAAAAGTAGTGTATTGCGCGCTTCTATTTTTAAAGTGTTTCTACATGAACAAAAGTGCAATAACATTTGCTTTGCAAACACTTTAAACAAATAAGGAGCTTTTTAACAGCAGTGTTCCCTTTAACACAGTTACACAGATGAGGTTCAAATATTTCTGTAAATCTGAAACAATAATGTAGTCAAATCAAATAAAACCAAGGCTATTTGCCACTGCAGGGAATTTACATTTTATAGTTCGTTATAAAAGAACTAGTTACCCTCAGACTCCAGAGCATGGGGAGCAGGACCATTATAGCAGCTGCAAAGACGGACCAACCCCATATGAAAGTCTATGTATCTGACTGCAGAGTCATGAAAGAAATATGGACAAAAGTTATGGGACGCGTGACTGCCAAACTGATTGGAAGGCACTTTACAGTGCAAATAGTTAATATACTGTACTGTGAAAGCAACCCAAGAGTATCTCAAATAAAAGAAATGGAATATTCTTCAATGGCAAAGTCAGTCACCTGATCTCAACACAGCAGACCACCTTTACAGTCATGGACAAAAGTACTGGGTCGCCTGACCCCAGCGAAAACCGTTCAGACTTATAACCTCATGCACAAAAAGCACCAAACTTTCAAAATAAAAAAGATTTTTTAAAAACCTGCGTTAATGCACGATAAAATTATTTTTGGCTTAAAGTAATAACCCGTCAACATGCCCTGCCCTAAAAATTTCATAATCATGCAGTATGATGATGTTTAAATGATGTTACCTTTCGGCAGGTAAGTTCATTTATGTTGCAGTTGCTGTCACTGCCTTTCTCGTTCTCATTATCAGCCTCATGGTGTGGATGGTAAAAAGGAGCTGGTAAGGACAGTGTTTTCCTCTTTTAATTGCATTTAAAATGCTTTAGAAATCTGTATAATCTATACATTTGTTAAAAATTAAAGTTGTTTTTTTTACTGTAGCAGCAGGACAGAAGAGCCTATGATACAGACAAGGACTGAAATGAATGTGACCAACCAGTCTGACAGGTATTTTTTGGTTATGCAAGGTAAAAAAGGAACACCTAATGAGTTTATGATGTTAAGTGATGCTTACTGGATAAGAAATGTCAGTTTAATAGCAGTGTTTAAGTAAACACATTAGCACGATAGATATTGGCTTTAAAGAATACTTGATTTTGGTCAACTCACTTTACAAACTGTAAACACTTTTCAAACAGCGTAAAATGCAAAGATTTCTCAACCCACGATGGAAGTCAGCATGTGTATGGGAACATGGCGGTAAGTACACTATTTCTTGTGGATAATCTGTTAACAAACTATCTGTTAAACAACATGCTTAATGCCTAAGAAATCAGCAGTTTTTTCAACCATTCGGTTCGGTGAGTGTCTGGAGTATATCTCAGTTCAGGAGGTTCAAGTCTACACCTCACTGTGAAAATGTTGTTCTGTTTTAAGTATTACACTAGAATCTTTGTTTATTCAGTTAGAATATGAACCTCACCTGACTTTATTCTACCTCTGCAGCTGGAGGAGGACAACGACCCTTACGATTACTATGTTACCGATGACGATCCGACATATGCTAATGTATGAAACCACGAGAGACTTCAACCTGGAGAGGTCCTGTGTCCTCTGTTACATGTTCATGTACAGAATTGTGCAAAAGTCTTAAGCCACCCCTCATTTCTTCATATGTTGTTTTTCCAAAGATCCAGACTTTTTGTATATTAATGTAGTCTTGACAAACAGTTCTCCAGGCTTCCTGAAGGACTTTCAAAGACTCTCCTTTTCAGCCCAGTCCCAGAACCTGACCAGTTTCATAGGAATGATTTTTGTTTGTTAAGACACACTACCTACGTATAAATCAATCAAGCAGAACAAACTACATCTTACTTAAGGCCTGATTTATTAAAAAAATATCAATGCAGTTGCATTTGGGCAAAACATGGCGCAGTCTGTATTTATTTGAGTGGAATAAATCCAGTTTAATGGCTTGTCAATAGTGTAAAGTTGAAGAAAACTGAAATAGATTTTTGAGATGAATATGAGATATTAAGAGACATTAATATGAATATGAAGCAGGAATCTAAAAGGGGAAGTGGCCGTGAAAAATGAGCCTCAAAACACACACACACACACTCCAAACAGCTCATGTTCAGCAGATCCAGCAAATTAACCTCATATGCTTAGTCTCTTTCATTCACTGAAATGTAGACCAGAGTGCTTTGCAAATCAATACAAATAAAACAGCATGAGAACACCAGAACATTCGGAACATTCAATAAAACAAATTAAATCAAAGAGGAAAGAAAAAATGTGACAAAGGTAGTTCACCACTGTGTTTAGCACGGATGATTATTGTGTGACGATATGGATCACAACCACGCTGTTCATTATTCTTTCTTCTTTCTAATACTGTGCACCCCATTTGACATTACAGTAGATGTTTTCCACCAGATCAGAATCCACACATTCCACAAGACACTGTGAAGCAAAACGGGACAGCGTCAGTTAGGTCCACAGTAATAGACAGTAATAATAATGATGATGATGATGATGACTATTATGATTATGATCATGATTATTATGATGATTGTTATTATTATTATTATTATTATTATTATTATTATTATTATTATTAAATTGTGTATACTGTCACTAATACCTCCCATATCACCTGCATTATATATTACCTGTCTTATAAATGACCTTCTTTATATATTACCTGTAATACATATTACTTGTATTATATATTACCTGTACAATACATTACCTGGACATTTGAATAGATGGGTTGGTCTGTAGGTGATAGTGGTGGTTCCTGCTCCTTCTCATCCTTCTCTGTCAAATCATTTCTGTGTGAAGACACACTGATCGTTCAATAACTAGCCTTAGCACAGAAAAACACAATAACATGAAAACTTCACAGTGACAGATTCCATTTCTGCTACTAAAGAAATTCACGTTTACAAAAATCTTGATCTTTTTTACAAGGAAATAATTGCATCTGTCCATGCAACAGCAGGGAGAGTAATAATCCCCAGAAATTGCTGAAATGTTAAATTAATTACAAAACCAAAGTCTCACCCATTGTTTCCCGTTCCATGGAGTATTCGAAAATTTTCATAGTAATTTGAATCTTGACTCACAGGGTTCCTTCTTCTGCAACACAGTCAGTATTCCTGTTAAGAGTCATGTCTATATGCTTCATATACAAGACTCCTTTTTATATTAAATTGCACTGTAATTTACGTATTACGGCATCTGTAATATGCATTCAGTAGCAAAATGACATCCCAGTGTTTTATGATCTGTTTATTAGACTTAATGTCTGAAGTGTCTGTGAATAGTGGGCACCTTTTCATCCGTAAAAGAAGAACCACCACAGTCACAATCACAGCTGCAAGCAGGACCAGAACCACAGGAAGGTAGATGCTAATGGGCTTCGAGGACAAGGTGTCTGAACTCACTGTTCAACAAACACAAAATTAAAACAGAAAGTCTGAATTAACAAGGGACAACTTTAGGAATGTAGGTTAGCCAATCTGCTGACTGAGTCATTTTTAGTCTTTGGGCAGTACAGGGCGTTGTGTCTATCAGTGTTAGAGGTGAATTCTTCTTTAAAAGTTCTAGATTTGGGTTCTCCTGCTACAGACTGTCTATGTATAAGAATATGGTTAATTGGACCCAGCCATCTAAAGTTGACCCGATCATCAGGCAACTGCAACCATCTAAGGAGTCTTAACAAACACCACAAAACACTCCTACCCCCTTCTCCCATCACTCTGTTCAGGCCTTCTTCACATGACTAATCCAGCCTCAGTGTGATTGGAAAGGTTTTGGGCTGCCTCTATTTTCCCCCAAACTTTTTTTTTTTGAAATCCTAATAATACATTTAATTGTAAATATAAGATCAGTTAAGACAACCATTTAGTCCCACAGGTGGGAAATTTGCATTGTTACAATATCATGTAAGGCATGGCGCAGACGTGGGATTCCATTCTACTTGACTTCACTTTATTAACAAACATAAACAAGGCACTTAAACAGTAAACAGCTGAAACTAAATACATGAAGCTAGACACCTTGAGACAAACACAATTTCAAAACAAAAATCCTAAATAACATAGACAACAGCAGCCTTTAGCAGCCGCTGATCAGGGACGTCACAACAATCGCAAAATGGACAGTGCAAAAGAAGCAGCATGACCAATAGAATAAAAACTACACAGCACAACAGTATCATATAAAAAGTACACTATGCATATATTATTAATGATTAAAATGATTAAAAATACATAAGTTTGTGTGTATG
>JBBIGA010093465.1:0-11203 GCA_037576975.1 Alestes dentex | reverse complement strand
TTCCTTTACTAATAAGAGTACACACACACACACACACGCACGCACACACATACACACATATACACATACACACATATACACATACATACACACACATACACACACATACACACACATACACACACATACATACACACATACATACACATACGCACGCATACATGTTTACACACACACACACACACACACACACACATGCTACCTCTGCTTCAAATCAGTGTCATTTTAGGAGGGGCCTGGTTACAGGATGGAGGTACTAGGAGGTACAAGAAGAGCAAAAGGCATGAGATTATGCAAGACCTGAGCACTTTTGCGCTCATTCAATATTATAGGAGAGTGCAAAAAACATTGGGAAGATCTGAAGAGCCCCTTTGTAGTTCCGTATGTATGTTATTGATACTGGTATTGATCTCAGTTATCACTTTAATCCAGAAATTCAACAGCGGCGCATTCCCACATCAGTCAAGAAGTGCTCCAAACACAGCGGGTCATTCACAGAATATAAAGACACGGTTCCTTAAGATAATCAAAGAGGCAGCATCACTAGATCTCTAAGCAATTTTGAAGTCCATGGCCTTTCTGTTAAATGTGAGCATGCGGCTGAGGAGGACTCTGGGAGAACGCTCTCAGGCTGCGCTCTGATTTCAGAGATAGCAAGACGAGCGCAAGATTACGCTCCATTTTTCCTGGAGAATCCCTATTCCAGACAGGAAGCGGGCACCCAGGGGATCAGCACTAAACAATTTCGTTCTGCCTCGCTGTAAGCGGATCCAGAGGTATCTCTCAGGACACTTTCTCACGAAATACGTTAATAAATAAATAAACAATCCAGATAAATACAAATGAAGGAGAATGTGATGGCTGCGGGTGGGGGCGGTTGCACAAAATAGCCTCGGCGTGTCCCTCGGTGCATAACCCGAGGCAGCGTGCGCCTTTAAAGATTACGTTTCCAGGACGCGTCGGAGAGGACGGTAATTGAGTGGATGAGGCCGGGCCCACCACAGACAGTTCTTTCAGCACAAACGCGGCCTGCCAATAACTGCTTAAAAAAAAGGCTCAGTTTGCGTTTTGCTATGTAGAGTCTCGCAAAGATCCTCCGTTACCGGCTCCTCTGAAGCCTGGGGATCAGATAAGCCTGGTGCGGAACTTGATCTACCATTGCATTTCGAATTTGGATTTTGTCCCATCTGTCAAGGCAATACGGTTCCACATTTACTGCTTTATTTCAACAGTGTGGAGAAGAAAAAGAAAAAAAAAAAAGCACCAAGCAGCCCGAGCACATGCAGCGAGGTGCTACATTCCACGCACGGACGGCTGAAGGTCATTAAATACAAGGCAATTCAGGCACTGTGAACTCAGGATGATTGCTGTTTGCAATATTCTCCGTTCCCCATTCTGCATGTTTAAGTGCTGCTCCAAACCAAACGCCGCACTGTTTTACCACTTTGCCTGTATTACACAAGGAGGTGAGGAAGAGTCATGCCTTTTTTTTTTGTTGCTGTTAAAACCTAGAAAAGCTTTTGGTGGAATTACTATATAATAACTGCTTTTTTGGGCTCCATCTGCAATCATGACTGCAGGATTTTAAAAAGTATTCCATTAAGATGTACCATGTATAAATCAGCTCAGTGTTCAGTTTACTATTTAAATGCTAAGTACGTTAATGGCAGGTACTTTTAAAGCCACGTTCACATTTCATATTCAAATTAGCATTGTTTATCTCTCAGTATACCCTGCTTTAGAATCCCATTCTAGAATTCTGTTCAGGTTAAACAAAACAACATGATTCATTAATTAGGCATCAGAATAATTAAAAGATCTTGAATACCAATATAATGGACACTGACAGCCCTAAACTGTTCTCGTCTCTCTTGTGTCGGTCTCTATAACGATCTGGGACAGTTTTACGCATTTCCCCAAAATTTTCAAGATACGTTTGAGGTCCGAAGTTTGATTCTTTACTTTTGCATCATAGCTGCATGGCACAATGTAGCTATAGTAAGTCAAATAAACATATAACCCACTAATGTAGCTATAGTAAATAATATAAATAATATAAATGTATAAGCCACTAATTAACATCATGCAAACTGCATGACAAACAACAGCTTTACCTCAAACGATGTCCGGTCACTAAGCAGTGCTGAAGAGACTTGCTTACGGGGTTTCTGGCTCTTTATGACTGTCAAATGATTATCTGCCAAAAGCACTAAGACCTCTGGCATTATCAACTCGAGTTTTGTCAGATTTTGTAGATTACAGCAGGTCGTCTAGCGTCAGAAACCGCATAAGCAAGTCTATTTTAGATTACTGAACATCTAATTACAGTTTGCGATGATGATTGACATCATTTGCATGATGATTACCGGGACATCCATAGGGAAATTGATAACTTATTTTAGCACAGTTTACGATAGCATATTTTAACCAAAAATATTGGTTAAAAATGTTTTCTAAATATTGGTTAAAAATGTTTGTAAAAATACTTTCTTAAAAATGTTTTTTCAAGTCAAAGATATGTTCATGTCTTTTTAAATGCCAGCAGACATGCAGAAAGTTACAATAAAACACTTTAAAAAAAAAAAAAAAATCTCTGAAATCACAAAAAAAAGAAGCATAAGAGGAAAGAGCTCCCAGACTGCAGCTTAGTTGACTGCACTAAATGTCTGAGAGTGACGACACATCCCTAGAGCCTCTTTGAACATATGGTGGTCTCTAAGCGGCTGATGCCTTCTTTAGATGCTGTAGAGAGCAAACGCCTCATTCAAGTTACTTGAATCCACAGAGAGGTCAGTAGGTCGAGAGAACCCTATCCAATAACATTTCCTCTTTTTCCGCGCATACACACAGCTGTGTAACCACGGTCACTATGCAGAGAGCGACGCTTCCAAGCTGGCCGGCTATTTGACACAGGCCCTCTCGGGGAATTCATCTGGAGGCTGTTCAGACAGGGTCAGCGCGTTCCCCATTCACGTCTATTGCAGCTCCACAATCAATAGCTGCCAGCCAGTACTGACTGGGCAAAATCTCACCAGGCAGTGGAGGACTGACAGGGTCCAGAGCTGCCAGTGCGTGCTGGTGACAGGAAGAATGGAAATGTTATATGATACCGTTCTATTGACCGTGTCTGCATCTGCTTGCATCACCCCGTCACTCTTCTGGATACGTGGCCTCCACTCCACTGTGAAACGTGAAAACGAACAATTGTTGGTACTTCATTTCCCCCGCCGCGCCACACTTAGCATGAACAGCGTGAGTCAGTGGTCCATCCGCAGGGGCGGCATGTACAGTTCAACAGCCAGCGAATCAAAACAAACAGGAAATAAAATACAGACGCACTTTGTGTATTCAATTTGGTGAACCTACAGGTCCAGATTTTGATAACAAGGGTAATTCACATGAATCATGAGAATAATAATAATCAGACTGCTGTGTTACTGGCCTCAGAAATGAGAAATAAAATTGGACTCCTGTCTCTACAGAGCAAATTTGTCTGTGTTTCAGCACCGCAAATTAAGTCCTATCTTAACCTTAGTGATTCAGCTAATAAAAGGTTACAGTCAGATGTGATGAAGGTAGGGCTGGCCGATGAAATGATAAAGATAATTATCACGATTTTTCTTCCTCGACAGAGACATAACAGACGGTTTTGACATAATTAGCTCTTTCCAGTCCACCCCTTCAAATTTCAAAATGAAAATTTTGACGATCATCATATCCCCACCATCTGATCACTGATTTTAAAGGTGATTTAAAGGTCGTTTAAAAACAAACTTTCAGACATTAGAAAGGGTATTTATAACCATTATGACATCCAGCGGGGAAGCTTTTCGAGGCCTTAAACTCCTCGGACGTGTGTTTCCTATCACTACCACTGTGATCAGCTCCAAGTTTCTCTAGAAAAAAAAGCATTTCATCAAATTCTTCAAATTACTTTACGTGTTGAATTTTTAAAAACGGTGAATTTTACCCTTATGAACTCAGCATCATGTTGTTTATCATCTCTATTTTCATTATATGGAAATACTGCTTCATTGCGTATGTGGTAACGTATGGACGACAGTATGAATGTGATATTAGCAGAAGGCCTTAAATGGAGGAAAACAGTGCTGCAGAGATATGAAATCCTCTATTTTGGTGCCACTTAAGAGGCTCGAGGCTTCCGCTGTTTGTGAGAAATGAGCCCATCCTTCCTCCTCCTGCCTTCAGGCAAGCTGCAGATGAAACATAAAACGTACTCATCCGAACGTGGAGCGGCAGCCACGTTAGCATGCTAACACTGACATATGAAGCTGTAAGTCCAAGTGAAGTGGAGCGCGTCATACATGTAGTGCAGTACATCTGTCCCCATCGCCTGACACAACAACGCACAAAATACATACGACACGCTTAAGCAAAAGGCACAATGTGCTCACACAAGGAGAGCACGATAAAGATGGATAGGGCAGTGCAGCAAGGCTGAGTGCCTGACCATCACAGAGAGAGAGAGAGAGAGAGAGAGAGAGAGAGAGAGAGAGAGAGAGAAGCAGAGAGAGAGAGAGGGAGGCGGAGAGAGGAAGGAGGGGGTGACACATGTAGCCTCAGGGATAGAGAGAAGGCCAGGCTGATGGGAGAGGGACAGAACTAATGGAGGCTGACACGACATACACTCTGTGGACTCACTGGTGGGTCGCAATAAAGATGCCACATCTGCAGCCCACAGCTGTATCCTATAGCTTTCCAATATTTAACTCAGTAGCTTTCACTGAAATAGCATTAACGTGAAAAAGTCACCGTCTACCGTATATGCCATTATTCTACCAGTTATAATGATTTATCATGTAAACACAGTTAGTTTTGGACTACTTAAACAATACACCACATCTAACCTCTTATGCATTCTTAAATAGTAAGCAATTAAGCCTTGAAATATGCTTCAAGTAAAAACTGTAACAAAAAATAGTGGTCTAGTCCCCTCCAAAATGCATGTAATGCATCGATGTGACCACTAGGAAAACATTCAACCTGCATTACGAAGTGATTCCACGAGAAAGTACACTTCCATGTTTATGTTCAATAGATATGGACTTTAATTGTGTAATCAGGAAGGTCTTTAGTAATATGTCTGTTTAATTTTAATGATGTTTGGATTTACTTCCCAATAAATGTCATGGAATCACAGAGCTTGCAGGGCTTCGGAGTGCAGCGTAATTACTGTCAGGATAAAGGCGAAGGTCAGCACATTAAAAGAATTGCATTTACAAGATCTTCTTTATATGACAGGTTAAAACAATGTCTGGTTGAAGGTAAAGCTCTTATCACTGGATCTAACAATACAGGTCATGAAATACTTTAATTCTTACACGTTCCAAGTGCTGGTGTTGGTATGAAGCACAGCTGACACCAATACCTGTTGTGTTTTTATTTTCCCTGCTTTTAATGGTTTTAATGGTTTATCGTGTGAAGTCTTCTGGTATCTTTGACAGGCTATGGGAGGCTCAGTCCATTTTGACTGCGTGGCCTTTCAAAAACTAATCGCTTAATGGTCGAAATAAAACAGTAGATTACTGGATTATTGTAATTGACCGAGGCAGCCCTAGAAAAAAAGTTTGAAACTTTAAAACCATTCCTCATGGCAACTTAACCATGACGAGTTCTTCTTTCTGCCATTGCTTTCAGTAGAAATAAATGGTCTACAGTGGAGCCACTGATGCTGTGGGGTAGAATGCCTAGATTGCCTAAAAGTTAGAGGTTTACTAGCTAGGGTCTCCTAGCCGAAAGGATTTGTCTTGCTGTTATCCATCATGGACGTGAGGTGTTTGAGGCTAATGTGTGAACATGTAAGCTGAGAGGATGAACCTGAAGGCCCCCAGTGAACCGAAGTACACGGCACCTGGCAATACGGACACCCCAAATGTTCACTGAAGTTCAGACGAGACAGGCGACACTTTCCTGTTCTCTTAGCAATGGACTGAGGGCGCTCCACAACTTCTTCCAACCTTGGGTTCCAATCCAGAAATGAGACACGCCCTTCTCTATGTGGGAATCTCAGGGAATGAAGAGACCCCTCAGTGGATGGAGACTGTACTATGGAAGTGCAGAGTCTATCTGACGGCACTCAACGTGATTCTAACAATATGGCCCTACTAGACTTTAGTCAATGCTTCAATTGTTTTGTTTTTCGTACAGCACGTTTTGACTACAGACGTTGTCTCAATGCCATCATGTGCCTTGGCAAAGCAGCAATGAATGACTTCAGTTCAACAAGTCCTCTTTCATGAGAGCAGTTAAAGGAGAAGAAGCAAGCAGTAAAACAGTGTGCGCCCTGGCAGCTTCAGTAGGATCTGTTTGGCGTTTGTGTGGAGTCAATAAGGCCGCAGCTGTGTACACAGCCCTCAGACTGAGATAAGGCCGGGGTCTCTCAGGGCCGAACACCAGAGGCTATGCACCAGAGCGCTGAGTGGCAGGGTGAGACGCGGCCCTGTAAGTGAGAAGACGCTGCCTCAGAGCAGAACATGCAGCTTCATAGGACGTTTACACAGCCAGGGATGCCATAAGGTGGAGAGAGACCACCCTGGAGAGGTTAGTGTTGCAGTAATGGAGAACGCAAGCTCAAGTGCAGGGAATTCGAGAAATAAGGATTACGTTTCCCAAGTTGGGAACTTTAAATCATGAAGCATTAACATTCCATACAAGGCAGAGCATAAATAGCAGTTAAGTGCCCAGCAGTAAAACAAGCAGTCAACTGGGTTTGGTCTCGGATGGTTTTAGAGAATGTACGAAGCCATAACAAAGAGTTCACTTGAGTCAACTCGAAAAGGTTTGCAGCCTGGACTGCATCTCTCTAAGAATAAGGCTGTTATGATTACTCGACAAAACTGACTGTTCACTGACAATATAGGTTCTGAAAAAGCAACTGAGTAACGCTCTGTTCTTGGTGCATCATTTCATTGTCAAAGTGACGTTAACTTTAAAAAACTGCTTTGCAACATTCATATGATATACGAAGACATTCAGCCAACATGCTACAATAAGGTCTCAATATGAGCAAAGTGAGAATAAGTGAATAAGGAAACAGGTAAGGATGGATATCAAGAACCAGTACTAAAGTCCTGACTGGCCAATAGCGAAATCTCGATAAGATCCCGAATAAATGGCCGCAATCTATATTACTGCAATGTTACTGCATTCTAACTTAGCTGTCCCTTTCAAATTGTTCCTTCTAGTGCACGCAATCTTAATATTTTTCAGAACTCAAGCATTCATCAAGCAGGAGATAACTACACTGGAGAAAAAAATTTAACAGTATTAATAGTGGCGTTAACTTCAACGTGTTCAAATCGATCATCTATGATAGGATAAACCATTAATGTCACTATATTTTTTTTCAGTTTGACCCTCTCACAGTGTATTTTGTTATTTTATTATAATAACAATAATAATGACATTAATAAAACTCCTTTTAATAATAAGTATTTTGCTATGGATGCCTCCCAATAGCAATACTATATTTTGAAACATCCTTAATTATGATGTGTCTGTTAAAGCCTATACTTTTTATAGCTTCATTCAAATTTTAGAGTCAAATTAGAGCAAATATGATGAATGCGATTAATTCGGATTAACTACAAAAACTGTGCGAATAACTATAACAAACTCATTTATTTGTTTGACAGCCTCGAATACTAGTGATGTTTCTTGCATTTCATCATGGCTCTGAGACGAACACAACTCGTACAGTTTTACTCCGGACAGCTAAAGTTGGCTGCACTGTAGGAACACGCCACAAAACAGCTCACAGTTGACCAGTGAAGCAACCAGAGTCCCACGGCTGGTTTGTGTATATCGCTGTACGATGATCTACGGCCTTCTTTTGGCTTGCGCGCCATCACCCCAAACAATGCAACTTGAAATATAAAAGCAAGATGGCTGGAATTATAAAGGAGATAGCGACAGCTGTAGGAGCTGCATGAGATCTACACTGAAGAGTCCAGGACTTCCAGCAATAATAGTTGGTTGCAGCACTTTTTTAAGATGGGATTTGTTTTAGATTTGCAATATACCGGATGGGAAACAGCACAGAAAAAGCTGACTTCAGGAGTCAAGTTCCTGGTCTGTGCACTCTGTTCGGGACCACACTGATTAATGTGAGTCAAATACTGTGGAATCCCCCCAGCATTTTTTCACTTGGGCCCACCGCGTCCCATAGCAATGTCCCACTGACAGCGGCCTCTTCAGCGCGGGTGAGTAATGTGCGGCACCCACCTGCAGCGCGTGGAGCCGGAGGAGGGAAGTAGGCCGTGAGATCCAGCGGCCACAGCTGCGTTCCATATACTCCACTCAACTCGACTCACTCCTCACTTGGCTACACTGCAGCCGTCAGCAGCTCTGGTGCCAGCCAGGTATGGGTGGGGGGGGTGGGGCGGTGGGGGGGGGTCACCCACGGCACATTTCCTCTGTTCCGCGCAGAGCAGCGAGGACGCATTAGCTTTCACGGCGCCATTTGGGAGGAGAGAGGGAAAATAATAGCACTATTGGTGCACATCCATCACTTCAAAAGGCGCTGGAAAGAAATGGGCGTTTCGCAGCTTTTTGTCATGGGGGATGTCTTAAAACTCTGCTCACGCTGAGAAAGCAATCAAACAGTGTCTGCCGCAATCTTTAATGAGGCAGCATGAGGCTGGTGACCTGAAAAGTACTGTCAGTGCGCGAGCAGTACAGCAATGTCCATTAAGCAGAGATAGCCCAACCGACAGGACCAACTGCCTCTTCGGTGAAGAAAAAGCTCATCGGTGCTTTAAATGAAGCAACTGAAGCAAGACTGCAGAAAAGTCCAAATGTGCGAGGCACACAAAGACAGCACGTATTCAGAACCCCAGTACGTCAGGTACAAAGACACAGCAGTTAGGGATCCTCTCATTTAATGCGAAAGATAAGTGAACAAAAGTCTTTGTATTTACAATTTGTATCGTACTCTATTTTTCGTACGGAGGTTGCAAGAATGCACACTGGGAAACAAGCGCATACAAACGTTTCTCATACTCCACATACCAAGACCAAACAGGAATATTCTGGAACAGTTAAATTGTGCTCCTAAGGGAGATTATTATAAATAATTCAAAAGGTATTTATATAAAATGTATAGTATCATGAAACAAAACATAATGTATATTATATTGTGAAAATCCTTATTCAAAACTCATGCATTGAGGTAATTTATATCACCTCTTTATTTGTTTGCTTTAGTACTGGTGCACTAAACATGAACTTGACCAAAGAAAAGAACACATCGTGAAAACCGTGTTGATATACAAACTGGATCACGCTCTGGGAGTGTCGTTACTTGCCTACTGAGCTGCAAAGGTGTTCTTACTCAGGCAGACGAAATGAATAAATATTTAATCCACCCAGTGTGAGAACACTATGCCGCCGCTGATGGGTGTAATTGTGCGTAAAAAGTCCCATTTCAGCTAAACCTCATCTCCAAACCACAGCAGGCATGTGCTCAGGCGAAACACGGCCAAAAATGTTTGTGACAGCAGAAAACAGAGCCGGTCCTCTCACACACTTAAGCAGCCATTGAAATATTTTACAGACTTTTGACCACCGTCTGCGAAGGAGCTTAGACATTCCTCAAAAGGCCTTGGTAATCAAACTACACATGGTCAACGACCTGTGAAGCAGATGTCTTCCTGCACTCTTTAAATGTAGGGTGCCAGGAAGGGTTCTTTGTGTGATGCCACAGAACCACTTCTGGGTCCACAAAAACCTTCCAACAGACAGTTTTTCAAACAAATATTTTTGTAAATGAGATGTGCGAGTGTGAACGACCCTTTAAAGAAACTCAACATAAATTAACAGTAGTTAATTTAAAGAACCTCAACATAAAGGGTTAGTTTAAAGAACCTCAACATAAAGTAAAGGTACCAGGAAGAGGGTTCATTTAAAGAACCTCAACATAAAGTAAAGGTACCTTGAAGAGGGTTCGTTTAAAGAACCTCAACATAAATTAAAAGTACTAGGAAGAGGGTTCATTTAAAGAACCTCAACATAAAGTAAAGGTACCAGGAAGAGGGTTCGTTTAAAGAACCTCAACATGAAGTAAAGGTACTATGGTTAGTGGTTTGCGAGGGCCACCATGACGCCTTCGAATATATGCGATATGCGTGACAGAGTGGGGGTGGGGTTGAACTAACTTGCACCCTCCGAGTGTTGGTGGTATCGTGTGCTTGGGGAAGTTCCAGTTAGTAGGTAGAACTGGGAATAACAAAATAGGGGAAGAAATTGGGGAACATTCAGAAAAACAGTTTAAAAACTATTTGTCCAGAGCAAGAACCGCTCAGGGAACCGCTGCTTTGGGGAACCAAGGATGGACCTTTTGGAATAACCTTTTTGACATCGTTTTTTAAGTGTGTGTCAGAACCGTGGAGAAACACTGAGCTTAGTAATGAGCATGAGTCCCCATGTCACCACCACACAGCCTGCTAGTGATGGAGCTTAGAGCAATGCAAAGCTGCAGAAAGTCACAACACTGTCAAACTATGTCATGCTCGTTCGTTCCAGACTGGCTGTTCCAGGATGTCATTCAGCTGGTGTCCCCAGAGGTGAATGCCTCCCGTCCTCAAATCAAAGCAAGTGACACATACTCCTAGTGACCTCATTATCTCCTCCGAGAGGTTCTCTCTGAAAACACACACTAACAGCTCTCCCGATAACACTCACCAAAACAGAGGCACCAAAGAGAATTCTAAGGAATTAAATTATGGAGGAGACACTTTTGGTTCCCTAAAGAACTTGTAAATGAATGGTTCGATAATTGCCATTTTTGTAAGGTTTTATTCAAAAGGTTTTTTTGCCTTTATGTTTAAGGAAATTTGGTCATTTTCCTCATGTGGCTCATTTTTCACAAGCTGGCACGTGTTAAATGAAAGCCAGTTCGCATCAATGACTCGTGGGCCAGCGAACTAATGAAAAGGTTCTCGCAAAGCCACAGGAATGCCTGTTTCGACTCGGCAGGGTCTGGCCTACAGGAAGCCATATAAGCGTTTTGCATGGTCACTTCCCACTGTGGAGAGAACGAGAGAGAACAAGAGAGAGAGAGAGAGAGAGAGAGAAAGAGAGAGAACGAGAGCGAGAGAGAGAGAAAACGAGAGAGAAAGAGAGAGAGAGAGAGAGAGAGAGAGAGAGAGAGAGAGAGAGAGAGAGAGAGAGAGAGAGAGAGAGA
>JBBIGA010093454.1:0-11204 GCA_037576975.1 Alestes dentex | reverse complement strand
AAGATGTGATTCAGGTGATCACTAATCAGTCCCTCATGAAGCAGAATGAGGTGCTTGTGTAGGAATTTAACAGACACATACTGTCACCCACAGAGATGCTGATTTAAAAATACATTGCTGCGGTCTGTTATTTTTTTCCAGAGCTGTATTAGATGGTTATATGTTCATTTGGAGAAGTGAAACCTGGTTATGTTTTATTTCTTTCCAGAACCAATACCAGTATTATTCAAGAACACTCCGAAAATACTCCAAATGTATAAAAATGTGCAGAAAAGTCATATATATGTTTGTTCATTCTAGAGGATGTGTTTACATATTTTTTGTATGTTTAAAGAACCTTCTCACTTAGAAAATTAACAAACCTACATTGAGTGGTTCACTCTTTTGTGTTTGACAAAGACCATATTCTTATTTTCATTCATTCTAACTCTAATAGTGCTATATAAACGGTAATAGTGCTATAATGTCATGCAGATTTGACCCTCAAACCTTTCACTACAGTTTTAATACTGGAATTATAATAATAAACACAAAATTGTCAAATTAACTCGCCACGTTTCCCCAGATCTCCACGTGCCGACTGACAGACCTCAGCTTATGTGGCTCATCTGCTCTCGCAGTCAAATCAATTGATTGGCTTTGAAGCTCTTTTCCAACATCTCATTAAAAAAACATGGTAGCTCAAGCCCTTGTAGTCGAGTGTGTGTGTGTGTGTGTGTGTGTGTGTGTGTGTGTGTGTGTGTGTGTTTGTCCAGCATGTGTGTTCAGCAAAATTGAGGTTAAAATGAAAGTTTCGACTGATCCCTGAGCCCTTTTGCCAATTAAACTTTGGAAACTTTCCATTTTTCACTCTGTGTCAGAACTTAACACCTGTCACTGCGCAGCTTTTTAGTAGGATTTTGGAAATGAGACGTATTTCCACAGGCTGTTTAAAAATCTCTCTCTCCTTTTTGATTCACTCTTACTCTGCCTGTATGTCACTGCACTGATCCTTTGATGGAATCGGCTTGGAAACAGAGCCCTGGACACTGGAAACTGGACGCAGTTCGGAAAGAACCGTTTCTATTCCGGCATGACTGTGCCCCAGTGGTCCATAAAGACAGGGCTGGATGAGTTCGATTTGGAAGAACTTAACTGAGCCCTGACCTCAACCCCATCCAGCAGCTTTAGGATGAACTGGAACGGAGATTGACTGGTGGTACACATCAATCTGTAATGTGCTTTCAAAATTGCATTGCAAAACCAAAACTAATGTAGATGACAATAAACACCTTAGTTCAGATCTTGATCTGAAATTTCAGGCGTGAGAACGCCCCTGAAGGACTTTTCATAGTAAGGTTCCTAAGGGAAACCTAAGTGGTTCTTCTGTGGCATTGCACCATTCATTTTGTGGAACCGCTGAATCCTTACTAGGGTACCACAGGGCACACACACACACACACACACACACACTCTTTCAATTTAGAATCTCAACTCATGAAACTCAGAGATCCCGTATGAAACCCACGGCACCATGAGGAGAACTCTGCACACACAAGGCCAGGACCCGGATTCGAACCCTAGCCCTGGAGGTGTGAGGCAACAACGCAACTCACTGCGCCACCGCGGTGCCGGCGTTGCACCAGTGAACTCTTTTTGGCATCATTAAGAGCTTATGTAGTGAATGACTAACTAATGAGGCCCCTGGTAATCTGTACAACAGCAAATATTTGGGTTGCATTTTATCAGTAAATGAGCGAGATATTACTGTAAACATAACGCGCACTTCCCACAGTCTAAGAGCTGTGAAAGCACAGGGCAGCTGAGCTTCTTTACTTTAAATCCTCATGTGGAGGATTCTCTGTGGACAGTATCACTGTCCAAGGCTTTTTGGTGCTTTGGCCTTGAGCAATCTGGGGAGTTTAAACAAAGTAATGAGCGACACATGGGAGCTACAGAGCAGCTTCCTCCCTTCTCCTGACCGCGTGTGTGTGTGTGTGTGTGTGCTTCTGGCATGCTCATACTGCACATGTGTGTGAGAAAGTGGGTGTGTGTGAAAGTATTTGCCACCTTAGCTCTGGCCTAAAGAGCTTTTGGCCTCCACATCTTCACTTACGTACGTCGATAAGCAGGTGAGAGTGTATCCAAGCTACACTTTTCCCCTAAACACGGGGAAAACACGCCGCGCGAATGCGTGTGTTTGCGTGTGTGCAGGCTCCTGGGCATTTTACATCACCTCTTTAAATCATGGTGGGTGTTAAAGCTGTCTGTAAAACTAATCCACTCATTTTTATACATTCTAATTTTATTGCACATAAAACCATCTATAGCAAGCAATTAAAACACTTGTGTTACAACAGCAGCACTTTTGGGAGTGCAGGACACACACACACCCGCCTAAACCGAGCTCACATTCAGCCTTAGCTGTACTAAACATGTAGTTCATGGGTCAAAAGCAATGGACGAGCATCACGGTGGTCAGAACTTTCACATCTCTCTACCAAAGTAAGTGACAAGCTCTTAATAACTGTGTGTGTGATTAGAGAGGTGGGAGATTTGAGGCATTTCGTTATTTAGGTACACACACACACACACACACACACACACACACACACACACACACTCAGCTATTAAGACCTTGTCACTTGGGCTGATATATAGGTTTCTTATTTATTATGTGTAAATAGGTGGATGTATGTCATGTATAGGCATCTATTGTGAGTGTGTAAGTGTGTATGTGTGTGTGTGTGTGTGTGGGGAAGTGGGAAATTTGCTTGGTCATGGTTACAAAGTTAAGAGCAGCAAAAATTAAGAAAAACAATCAAACAGAATACAGTACTATGTCACAGTAATATATATATATATATATATATATAGATACACACACACACACTCACTCACTCACTCACACACACACACACCCACTCACTCACACACACACACACACATTATAAATAGGTGCCTTTGTATGACATTTAGGCCTATTTATACATAAGCAATAAGAAACCTATATATGTTCCCATGCTCTGATAGAAGTGAAAAATAAATACGAGTGTGAGTGTGAGTGTGTGTGTGTGTGTGTGTGTGTGTGTGTGTGTGTGTGTGTGTGTGTGTGCACGTGGGTTTGCGTGCATTATTATATCTCCTTGTTACCACAACACTTGTGCGCTCAAACACAAGCTGTACTCCAGCGCCTGAGGGACGGACCACCTCCTGGAGCTCTCCCTCTATCATTAGCCGCTCACACACACTTCACAACCCTGCCATGATGTCAGCACGTGGCTGTAAAACTGGGCGTGGCCCGATGATTAAAAACCCGACCCTTGCACACATTCCGTCTGCGGGCCCAAAGCGTATCGCCGCGGTTCCAGTGGACCCCAGCGCTCCGGACGCTGTTTGTGCCGCCGCCATGGTTACAGGGTTGTAGCTTATTATTTCCTCTCCTGTCGGCCGCGGCCGTAGAAGCGTGGAGCCGTACGATAAACTACACGATTTTCCACACGGCCGTGAAACCCGAGCACCTCACCAACAGCCAGGCGACTGTTTCTCATTAAGAGTTTCATAAGAACCACTGGCCATATTCATCACCTTCAACCCACAACTGGCCCTCAGGCTGAGAAGCAGCCCTCCGACTGATAACCGTCTTTTGTTTGTCTGTTTGTTTGTTTGTTTGTTTGTTTGTTTGTTTGTTCTGTGGGAGGAGGCATGGGAGGGGTTTGAAGAGGTGTGACATTCCTGTAATTTCAGTTTGAATTCAATACAATATAATATAATACATAATATAATATAAAGTAATATATACATGTAATCAATTAATCCAATTGTATGTAACATTGTAACATTAAAAATAAACATTATTGACAGTAACATTGTAACTTTAAAAATAAACATATTACTGACAGAAACATGATATGCTTGTTATTATAATGTATTACAGATATTGTGCAAAATTATGTATGAACGGTGTAAAGTCAGCAGGGTTAAACAGATTGGATTAGATTTGGTTAGATTAGACTGGATTAGAGTAGATTAGCAGCTGGTGGCCTAGTGGTTAGGGGTTCACCCTGTGATCAGGACGTGATGGGTTCGATTCCCAAGACTGCTAAGCACCTCTGATGTTCCCTTGACCATGGAACCGTTCTCACACTCTGCTCCCCGGGTTCCGTGTTCCTGGCTGCCCGCTGCTTCACTTGGTGAAAGGGTTTAAATACGGAGAAAGAATTTCACACTGTGGCGTGTTCGCGTATGACAGAATGGTCACTTTCATTTCTTTTTAGATTAGATTAGAATACAATAGATATCACTATATTTTGCAGCAAAAGTAAACCTTACAACATAAAAATTGCATTTTTTTATTATGGCACCTGGTGGCCTGGTGGTTAGGGAGTTGCCCCTGCAATCAGAAGGCAGTGGGTTTGAATCCCAGGACTGGCAGTGGCACCACTGAAGTAACTTTGAACAAGGCGCTGTACCAACACACTGGATCCATATAGTATATAAAAAATAAATAAAATACATATTGTGCAAAATTATGTAAAAGTGCAGCAGTGGTAAATATAATATAATGCAGAAAAGGTTTACAACAATGACATTTAAAAATATATATTTAGTGAAAGGGAAGCATTTGGTTTCCCAGCATGTTAAAAATACAAGTAAGTTTAAGCAAACAGTTTAAGAAGGACAGAGTTTAGGATGAGGACGCACAGTTTGTCTCTCGAGGTTTATATAAACTCATCTTCTGTACTTCTCTTATCTGTCCAGCTTGATCAACACTATGATTTATGTTCTTATATTAAGATAACAGCTAATCAGAGAAAGGCATAAAACACAGTTTGATGTCAGAGATTGTGCCTAAATACCAGTTATCAACATGTTTCACCTCCACACTCCTAAGCACAGTCTTGCCACAGGCGTGGGACTTCTGTCTGGAACTGATAAGCATATCTTTCGTTTTTGATGTGAAAATCCATTAAAAAAAGTGATTTTGGGTTAAGCTGAAAAATGGCATTGGAAAAAAACAGCACCTGTGTGTGGCATCGGGATGGAACGGGTCTGTGGTGGTCCTGGAGAACCGGTTCCTTCCGCCAGCCTCTTTCTCAGCCTGCTGCGGTGTTTTCTGAACTGTAGAACACACTGATGCTGACTCTGTATCACTGTGTGAGGAAGGGTGTTCCAAGAGACATATACTGCTGATAGAGATGATGTCTTCATCTCCGCTGAGGGTTCTGGAACTGACTGTGTTCTGCGATCTACAGGCTTTTAGCAGAGTGACCGTCGTGTTTTTGTGTTCTCCACTGAACACCAGGGAGAATACTTCCTTCCCACGGCCCTCAGATTCCGTCACACATCCACATCCAGTCTGTGCAACTTCCTGGCACGCTTTTGTTGTGCAATTTCTTATTGGGATCATTATCATTATGTGCTTTATTATCATATTATAATGTGCAATAATCTGCAATGTAAAGAAAAGTTACAGTCACGCGTGAACACAGCAGTGTTAAAGCCCTCGTGGAGCAGAGTGTGGGGACGGTACCTTACTCAGGGCACCGCAGAGGTGCCACTAGCAATCGGTATTCGAACCCACAACCTTCTGATTGTAGGGGCAACTCCCTAAGAACAAGGCCTCTAGCTGCCCCAGCAATATTGTGCAAAAAAGGTTTTCATGTCAGGGGCATACGATTTGTGCAATATCATGCAATTTTCTTATAACGCGCTAAAACATTATCATTATGTCCAATAATTATTATTATTATTATTATTATTATGTGTAAAATCACTACCTGTGTCAATATAACTTATACGCTTCTGATCTCTATTACATTCAGTAACACACTCCTAATCACCTTTAGTGTTACTAGTAATTCACTTACCTGTCAGTAAATTATTTACGGTATTTATACCCCAGCATTTGTGTATATAGCGAAGTGTATTTCATATCGAAGTTTTGTACAGATTTTTACAAATGTATTTAGACTTTATATTTGATATTGTTCTCGTCTCTGTGTTTCTGTGTTTCTGTGCAGTCGGAACAGAAGCAGTTTTCCTGGAACCAATAAACTTTTCTGATTCTGATTCTGAGCTTTATTGTCATTCACACAACTTCAGCAGTGTTGAGGTCCAGATGGTTTGAAGCACACCCTGTTGGGAGGCGGTCTCCTCTGTTTTGGTTCGGGCTCTCGTCTCTGTTTGTAATTTGGCTGATTATGATCGTGTCAACTGAGTTAACATTGTTTTATTTGAATGGGAACTTTTGAACGTCAGGTGGAGCTATATGGAGCGCTAGTCTTAATGAGAATTTGATCACATAAATTGGTAAAAATTCATTTAAAGTTAATTAATCAATTAAAATTTTCAACCAGACATCACTGTTTGTATAATCAAAAACAAGAACTGGGTCCCACGTTTTCAGTTCGGCACCAAACAGTGTTTGTCAAGTGAGAATCGCCCAGTACCCAACCGTATGAACAGTGTGGTTCTTCACACAGTCACGAGTTAATGTGTGCTCGGCAGCCACATTTCATGAGTGTCTATGTGGCGAATCCTAACGGGCCGGGTCCGTCTTCATCCCGGGCAGGCCCTGCGTCGGCCTTTCCCACACGTCAGCGAAAACGCACCTCTATTGATTAGAGAATAAAAAAGTCCTAGCCGGCGTGCGTCGGTGTCGTTGCCACGATTCACACAAATGACACGTTTACGAGCCAATCTGCTGCTCCGTAATCCGCCGGCCCGCCGCGAGCTCCCTGGGGGGCCGTGCCGGGCCTCGCCGCCCAGAGGAGGTGCAGACATCCCTAATGAGGACCTGAATTACGGCACATGGCTGAAGGGGAAGGCTCTGATGAGGCTGGGGCTGAAGTGCTGGGGGTTGTAGCAGCAGCTGCATTAAAGATCACCTGACAGCGTCAGCTTTGTGACATTATTGATTTATTCTTCATTATTATTTTTAAAATATATCCTGTATCAGTCCCAGAGGGGACCGCTAGAGTCCTCTGCACTGAACCGATTCTGCCGTGAAGCAGACAACAGTGCCCAAGCAGTGTGTGGGGGAGCAGTGTGTGGAGTAGCAGTGTGTGGAGGAGCAGTGTGTGGAGGAACAGTGTGTGAGGGAGCAGTGTGTGAGGGAGCAGAGTGTGTGAGAGCAGTGTTTGAGGGAGCAGTGTGTGAGGGAGCAGAGTGTGTGAGAGCAGTGTGTGTGGGGAGAAGTGTGTGTGGGAGCAGTGTGTGTGGGAGCAGTGTGTAGGGGAGCAGTGTGTGTGGGAGCAGTGTGTGAGGGAGCAGTGTGTGGAGTAGCAGAGTGTGGAGGAGCAGTGTGTGATGAGCAGTGTGTGGAGTAGCAGTGTGTGGGGAGCAGTGTGTGGAGTAGCAGTGAGTGGGGAGCAGTGTGTGGAGTAGCAGTGTGTGGGGAGCAGTGTGTGGGGGAGCAGAGTGTGGAGTAGCAGAGTGTAGGGGAGCAGTGTGTGGGGAGCAGTGTGTGGAGTGGCAGTGTGTGGACAGCAGTGTGTGGACAGCAGTGTGTGGAGTAGCAGAGTGTGGGGAGCAGTGTGTGGAGAAGCAGTGTATGGAGAAGCAGTGTGTGGAGTAGCAGTGTGTGGAGAAGCAGTGTGTGGGGGAGCAGTGTGTGGGGCAGCAGTGTGTGGCGAGCAGTGTGTGTGGGGGAGCAGTGTTGGGAGCAGTGTGTGTGGGAGCAGTGTGTGGAGAGCAGTGTGTCGGGAGCAGTGTGTGGAGTAGCAGTGTGTGGAGTAGCACTGTGTGTGGGGGAGCCATGTGTGTGTGGGGGAGCCATGTGTGTGTGGTCAGCAGTGTGTGGGGGAGCCATGTGTGTGTGGGCAGCAGTGTGTGGAGTAGCGGTGTGTGGGGTAGCAGTGTGTGGAGTAGCAGTGTGTGGGGAGCAGTGTGTGGAATAGCAGTGTGTGGGGAGCAGTGTGTGGATGAGCAGTGTGTTGGGAGCAGTGTGTGGAGTAGCAGTGTGTGTGGAACAGTGTGTGAGGGAGCAGTGTGTGGGGAGCAGTGTGTGGAGTAGCAGTGTGTGGGGCAGCAGTGTGTGGGGGAGCAGTGTGTGGAGTAGCAGTGTGTGGGGCAGCAGTGTGTGGGGCAGCAGTGTGTGGGGAGCAGTGTGTGGAAGAGCAGTGTGTGGGGAGCAGTGTGTGGGGCAGCAGTGTGTGGGGATGCTTATTCAAGGGCACCTCAGTGGTGACAATGCCATTCGTGGGATTCAAACCCACAAACTTCTGATCCCAGGGGCGGCTCCCGAACCACCAGGCCACCAGCTGCCCGTTACAGCGATAGTTTAGTGAAAATTCAACCCTGAATGTTTCAGTTTAGCTGCGTCTGACACACAGGAGCCGATACCCACCTGTGTGCACGGTTTACACGCTTTAGGTGAGTGTGATGATCTCGGCCGCAGTCGTAAAACTTGCCTGGTGAAAAAAGCCAGTTCCCTCGAATGGGACATGAATCATTTTGCTAATTTTATGAAGTAAATAAAAAATATATCAGTGAAAACAACAGCCTGAGAGCCAATCTAGGCCAGGTTCCTGAGCCCAGTGTGATCCGTGTCCCAGGACCAGCTGTGGAACAGTGAGTGTTAAAGTTAAGGTTATTTGTTCCTTCTGTCCTTCACGTAGGTGATAACAGAGGAGAGCAGGTGGGAAGAGAATCCAGCCAAACAGTCGCATGATGTTTTACGGCTTGAACTCCCACAGTGTACCAACGGCATCCAAACAACATCCAAGAAGCGTCAAAACAGTGTCCTTAAGGATTTTCACACCCGAGTCCCACATCCTCTCTCTTTCTCTCTCGCTCTCTCTCTCTTTTTCCGGGGGCCTGTGAGAACACTAACAGTCCTAAGATATAATTACCAAAGGGTCGCTCAGGCCGTTGCTTTTTTGAGTATTTCATTTTCACACTTGAGTACACTTTCCAAACTATGTACTACTACCTTTAAAACAACAAAATAAACATGCACCCTATATATGTTACCGTTCAGCTGGGGGCCTAGTGGTTAAGGCTTTTGGCCTGTGATCAGAAAGTCATGGCTTCGACTCCCAAGACTACTAAGCACCTCCGTGGTACCCTGACCGAGGGACTGTCCCCACACTCTGCTCCCCAGGAGCCGTGTTCCTGGCTACCCAATGTTCCTCTTGCTGGGTTAAAGGCAGAGGAAGGATTTCGCGCTGCTCACGCTGTGTTGTGTTCATGTATGACAGAATGGTCACTTTGCATTCCAATAATTTTGTAATACTTTTACATCGGACAACTCAACAGGCTTGGAGTAGAACGCCATCAGAGGGGGTGGAATTCACCCCCTTACTTCCAGTGAAGGACAATCTTAATGCTTCAGCAGACCAAGACGTACCGAGACATTTCGGACAGCACTGTGCTTCCAGTCTGGGGAAGAATATTTTCTATTCCTGCACAAAGCGAGCTCCATAAAGACGTGGCGCCAGGTGAGAAAGAACTTGACCAGCCTGCACAGAGCCCTGATAAATGCTCTACAGAATGAATGGGCACAACTACCCACAGAAACTCCAAAATCTGGTGGAAAGCCTTCCAAGAAGTGTGGAAGATGTTATAGCTGCAAAGAAGGGGCCAACTCCAGATTAAAGTCTAAGTATTTGAATGCAATATCATTAATGACCTTGTTGGTGTATTGGTCAGGCGTCCCAATACTTTTGTCCATATAGTGCAGGTTTTACATATCTAAAAATCAGAACTGTTTGAATATGATTATTTACATTCTCTCTTCGTTTCACCAACAAAAAAGTCATAATTCATTTGAATATGACCATTTCCAGCCTCTCTTCATTCCTTTGAATTGAACAGGCTGGTTTATCTGCCTTTAAGAGTAACATATATTTGTTTGTACATAGTTGCATTTCTGCAAAAAGCATGGACCTGTCTTTTTTCTCGTTCTTTCTTTCTTTTAAATATATGTATGTGCTGTTCCTGTCTGGGGTGGGATGGGATGGGATGGGAATGTTCATTTTACTGCTTGATTTTTTTCTACTGATATTTCCAAATAAAAGAAAATTACCAAAAAAAGAGTAAGCTGTATTAATAAGCTTTGTTCTAACTGGCTGTCCTGTGATTGTGCCTCGTTCAAAAAACAGTCCAGGCTGAAACATTCCTTATAACCTGAGTGTGAATGGGCTGGCAACACAGAAACAGTGGATTCACAATGATTTTTGCTCAGAGTGTACAGGCACTTTTACATAGACATACAGGAGGTGTTCTGTACCTAAACTGTACTGTGATGGCATGGAACTTGCAGCAAGGTTTGATTTTCCAATGTATCTTTTTGTCGGTGACGGTGTTTCTGATGCTTCAGCAATGGAACTCTCTCATCACAGTTTACGGCCGGACGTCCCGAAACCACATCCTTGGAGTCGAACCAGAGGAAAGTTTCTTTTAGAGCATTTGTTATGGTGGTCTTTTATTAATTACATTATTGTTTGAATTTTAGCCGCATTCTTTAGCCGTGCGTTGAAAACCTAAGCCAGCTAACTTGTCCCGGTACCCCTTCACGTTTCTAACAGCGTTAAAGATAAATTTGTTAGTATCATAGAAAACTCCCACTGAAATGTCTCTTCAGCCCAAACAGACAGTCGTGCTTGTACTTTGTTGACTTCTCAGTTGTTAGTTTGTATCTGCGTTGTTTTTTTTTTTTGCATGGACAGTAAAAAACCTCTTTCCATGTTCCACGTTTCAGCCAGTCAGAAACCAGTGACGCAGGCCGGCTTGGGTATGGGTCGCTTTATTTGTAATGGAAAAACATTTTTTGTTGTTACTCCAGAGTGGCAGTAGAAAAGTGTCACATTTATGGACTGTGTGGTCTGGGAAGTGAATGGTAAATTTTGAAACATTTTGAAAAAAGTGAGATTTGGCGTTTTTGGGCCCATACCGTCTTCTGGAAAGGCTTCCTTGGGGTTCTCAGCGCACTCTGACGCAACACAGGGTCATTACGGGAGAGAGAGGGAACATCAGTGAGGCAGTTAGTTCAGCTTAATGCACACATTTAGCAGAGAGTCCTTTGAAGCCCTCCCTAATGTGCCTTTGATAAATCAGGCATTACCAGTAATTACAGTACACTCTTCTGCTCTCAGAGAGAGAGGGAGGGAGAGAGAGAGAGAGAGAGAGAGAGAGAGAGAGAGGGAGAGAGAGAGAGAGACAGAGGGAGAGAGAGTGAGAGACAGAGAGATAGAGCGAGAGAGAGAGAGAGACAGAGAGAG